>SDVV010000706.1:0-29517 GCA_016164225.1 Gammarus roeselii
CGTAACATTCGTTCGTATTATGCGAGTCCTTTAGCTTGCACTTATGGCAATATTTGCCTTTAGCTTGTGCTATACGAGCTCTACAAGTCCTTGCTGTATGCCCGAATTTAGTGCAAAAGGAACGTGATTGACAGTCTTTCTGAACATGTTGTGTCCTTTTACAATTCAAGCAAGCTTGGTTTTTCTGTTTATTCACTACAGGGTTTAAATTATTAGGAGAAGACTCCGGGTGGAATCAGCGAGGTACGTTATGTGGCTGAGTCGTCTGGTTTTGGTTTACCTTGCAGATGACTTCGTTATCCCTAGTATCCTTTTTCTTGGGATCGGTAAGCAGTTTATGCTTTTCAACAGCTCTCACGGTTTCAGCCATAAAGTGTGTAGATGAATGTTGAGGGCCATAATCGACCAACTAATCGTATACTTTATTAGTGGTCTGCGATGCGAT
This sequence comes from Gammarus roeselii, assembly GCA_016164225.1. Classification (NCBI taxonomy): domain Eukaryota; kingdom Metazoa; phylum Arthropoda; class Malacostraca; order Amphipoda; family Gammaridae; genus Gammarus; species Gammarus roeselii. The sequence continues at coordinate 446 of SDVV010000706.1, forward strand.
AAACACATGCATCAACAAGTTCTGCACAACATCGATTAATTGATGTTGCGCGGGCGGAAGAGGGATCGCACCTATGTGCGATCACTAAAAAACCATTAACACCTGAAACACTTATAACACCTGTAACAACTACAACAACTAAAAGAACTAAAACAACTAGAACAACTAGAACACCTAGAACAACTAAAACAACTGAAACAACTATAACAACTAAACAACTGAAACAACTATAACAACTAAAACAACTAAAACAACTAAAACAACTAAAACAACTAAAACAACTAGAACACCTTAAATAACCAGAACACCTAAAACAACTGAAACACCTGCAACAACTAAAACACCTATAACCACTAAAAAACCTAAAACACCTGAAACACTTTTAACACCTATAACAACTAAAACAACTATAACAACTAAAACAACTAGAACAACTAAAACAACTATAACAACTAAAAAAACTAAAACAACTATAACAACTTGAACAACTAAAACAACTAAAAACCACTAGAACATCTTAAATAACTAAAACACCTATAACAACTGAAACACCTGCAACAACTAAAACACCTATAACCACTAAAAAACCTAAAACACCTGAAACACTTATAACAACTAAAACAACTATAACAACTAAAACAACTAAAACAACTAAAACAACTATAACAACTAAAACAACTAAAACAACTAAAACAACTATAACAACTGAAACAACTAAAACAACTAAAACAACTAAAACATCTTAACAACCAAAACCCCTAGAACACCTAAACAACTACAACACCTAGACCAGCTACAACACCAACAAAAACTTGAACACCTACAACAACTAAAACACCTGAAACAACTAATACACCTGGAACAACTGAAATAACTATAACAACTAAATCAACTATAACACCTAAAACAACTAAAACAACTAAACAACTAAAACACCAAGAACAACTAGAACACCTACAATGACTAAACAACATAAACAACTTAAACAACTATAAAAACTAAAACAACTAAAACAACTACAACAACTATAACACCTAACCAACTATAACAACTAAAACAACTAGAACAACTAAACAACTATAACAACTATAACACCTAAAACACCTAGAACACCTTAAACAACTAAAACACCTAAAACAACCAGAATAACTACAACAACTAAAACACCTAAAACAACTTAAACACCTAAAACAACTATAACACCTAAAACACCCAGAACACCTAAAACCTATATAACATCTAAAACAACTAAAACACCTTAAACAACTATAACACCTACAACAACTAAAACAACTAAAACAACTAAAACAACTGAAACACCTGGAACACCTAAAACACCTACAACAACTATAACACATAAAACAACTATAAACAACTAAACAACCAAACCAACTAAAACAACTATGACAACTAAAACAACTAAAACAACTATAACAACTAAAACCCCTGAAACAACTATAACAACTAAAACCACTATAACAACTATAACAACTAAAATAACTAAAACAACTATAAACACTTAAAACAACTATAACACATATAACAATTATAACAACTAGAACAACTAAAACAACTAAAACACATGTAACAATTAAAACAACTAAAACAACTGAAACACCTATAACACCTATAACACCTACCATAACTATAACACCTAAAACAACTAAAAACAACTACAACAACTAAAACAACTACAACAACTAAAACAACTAGAACACCTAAAACAACTAAAACAACTTAAACAACTAAAACCACTAAAACAACTATAACAACTAAAACAACTATAACAACTAAAACAACCACAACAACTGCAACAACTAGAAACACCTAAAACAACTACAACAACTATAACAACTATAACATCTATAACAAACTAAAACAACTGAAAGAACTCAAACACATGCAACAACTAAAACAATTAAAACACCTACAACACCTTAAACACCTACAACAACTACAACACCTATAACAACTAAAAACAACTAACTACTAAAACAACTAGAACAACTAAAACAACAGAAACAACTAAACAACTAAATCAACTTAAACAATTAAAACAACTTAAACACATAAAACAACTGAACACCTATAACAACTTAAACAATTAAAACATTTAAAACAACTAAAACAACTAAAACAACTAAAACACCCTAAACAACTAAACAACTAAAACAACTAGAACACCTAAAAAACAACTGAAACAACTATAACAACTAAAAAACTAAACAACTAAAACGACTGGAACAACTAGAACACCTAAAACAACTAAAAAAACTGAACAACTAAAACAACTAAAACAACTATGACAACTAAAACAACTAAACAACTAAAACAACTAAAACAACTAAACAACTAATACAACTAAACAACTATAACAACTACAACACCTAAAACAACTATAAACAACTAAAACAACTAGAACAACTACAACAACTATAACAATTGAAACACATATGACAACTAGAACACCTAAAACAACTAAACACATTAAACAACTAGAACAGATAAAACAACTAAAACACCTAAAACAACTAAAACCCCTATACAATTTAAACACCAAAAACAACTAAAACACTTAAAACAACTAAAACACCTTAAACAACTAAAACACCTAACACAACTACAACAACTAGAACAACTAAAACGACTAGAATAACTACAACAACTAAAGCAAATACAACAATAAAACACCTAAAACAACTATAACACCTAAACAACTATAACAACTAGAACAACTGAAACACCTAAAACAACTCAAACACCTAAAACAACTAAACAACTAAACAACTAATACAACTAAAACACCTTAAATAACTAAAACGCCTAAAACAACTGAAACAACTGCAACAACTAAAACACCTATAACCACTATAAAACCTAAAACACCTGAAACACTTATAACACCAATAACAACTAAAACAACTAAGCAACTAAAACAACTAGAACAACTATAACACCTAGAATAACTAAAACAATTGAAACAACTATGGTAACTAAAACAACTAAAACAACTATAACAACTAAAACAACGATAACAACTACAACAACTACAACACCTTAAATAACTAAAACACCTAAAACAACTGAAACACCTGCAACAACTAAACACCTATAACCACTAAAAAACCTAAAACACCCGAAACACTTCTAACACCTATAACAACTAAAACAACTATAACAACTAAAACAACTAAAACAACTAAAACAACTATAACAACTAAAACAACTAAAACAACTATAGCAACTAAAACAACTATAACAACTAAAACAACTAAAACAACTAAAAAACCTATAACACCTAAAAAACTAGAACACATACAACAACTAAAACAACTATAACAACTAGAACAACTAAAACAACTAAAACAACTATAACAACTATAACAACTAAAACAACTAAAACAACTAAACAACTAAAACAACTAAAACAACTAAAACAACTAAAACACCTTAAATAACTATTACACCTAAAACAAATGAAACACCTGCAACAACTAAAACACCTATAACCACTAAAAACCTAAAACACCTGAAACACTTATAACACCTATAACAACTAAAACAACTTAAACAACTGAAACAACTATAACAACTTAAACAACTAATACAACTATAACACCTAGAACAACTATAACAACTGAAACAACTATAACACACATAAACAACTAAAACAACTGTAACAACTAAAACAACTAAACAACTAAAACAACTAAAACAACTAAAACAACTAAAACAACTAAAACAACTGAAACAATTCGAACAACTACAACAACTGAATCAACTAAAAAACCTAAAACAACTAAAACAACTAGAACAACTAAACAACTATAACAACTGAAACACTTATAACACCTAAAACACCTAGAACAACTTTAACACCTGGATCAACTAAACAACTATAACAACTAAAACAACTAAAACAACTAAAACAACTAGAAATACTAAAACAACTAAAATAACTAGAACACCTAAACAACTGAAACACCTATAAACAACTAAAACCCCTACAACAACTAATACAATTAAAACAACTTAGAACTACAACAACTAAAACACCTAAGAACAACCAAAACACCTATAAACAACTTGAACAACTATAACAACTATAACACCTAAAACAACTACAACAACTAAGACACCTACAACAACTTATACAACTAAAACAACTATAACAACTAGAACAACTAAAACAACTAAAACAACTAGACAACCTAAAACAACTAAAACAACTAAAACAACTAAAACAACTATAACAGCTATAACAGGGTGTTATAGTTGTTTCAGTTAATATAGTTGTTCTAGTTGTTAGTTGTTATAAGGGTTTAGTTGTTTATGTGTTTTAATTGTTTTAGTTGTTTTAGTTGTTATAGTTGTTTCAGTTGTTTTAGTTGTTTTAGTTGTTATAGTTGTTTTATGTGTTATAGTTGTTGTATGTGTTATAGGTGTTTTAGGTGTTTATAGTTGTTTTAGTTGTTTTAGGTGTTTTAGTTGTTTCAGGTATTTCAGTTGTTATAGGTGTTTTAGTTGTTTAGTAGTTTAAGTTGTTTAGGTGTTATAGTTGTTATAGGTGTTATAATTATTTTAGGTGTTTAAGGTGTTTTAGTGGTTGTAGATGTTTTAGATGTTTATGTGTTCTAGTCGTTTAAATGTTTTAGTTGTATTAGGTGTTTTAGTTACTTCAGGTGTTATAGTTGTTCTATGTGTTTTAGTTGTTCTAGTTGTTCTAGTTGTTTTAGTTGTTATAGTTGTTTTAGTTGTTTTAGTTGTTGTAGTTGTTTTAGTTGTTATAGTTGTTTAGGGGTTATACTTGTTTTATGTGTTTTAGTTGCTCTAGTTTTTTCAGTTGTTTTAGTTGTTGTAGTTGTTATAGTTGTTTGAGTTGTTTTAGTTGTTTCTAGTTGTTTTAGGTGTTTAGTTGTTGTAGGTGTTTAGGAGTTTTATGTGTTTTAGGTGTTTTAGTTGTTTTAGGTGTTATAGTTGTTGAAGTTATTTTAGTTGTTTTATTGTTTTAGTTGTTTCTAATGGTTTTAGGTGTTTAAGTTGTTGTAGGTGCTATAGTTGTTTAAGGTGTATAGTTGTTTTAGTTGTTTTAGTTGCTTTAGTTGTTATAGTTGTTATAGTTGTTTTAGTTGTTTCAGTTTTTATAGTTGTTTTAGTTGTTATAGTTGTTTTAGTTGTTTAGGTGTTTTAGTTGTTATAGTTGTTTATGTTGTTTTAGTTGTTCTAGTTGTTTTAGTTGTTTAAGTTGTTTTAGTTGTTTTAGTTGTTTTAGTCGTTTTAGTTGTTATAGTGGTTTTAGTTGTTGTAGTTGTTTTAATTAATATGGTTGTTTTAGATGTTTTAGTTGTTTTTGTTACTCTAGTTGTTTTAGTTGTTCTAGTTTTTTAGGTGTTGTAGTTGTTTGAGATGTTTAGTTGTTTTAGTTGTTTAGTTGTTCAAGTTGTTTTAGGTGTTTTAGTTGTTGTAAGTGTTTTAGTTGTTGTAGGTGTTTCAGTTGTTTTAGGTGTTTTAGTTGTTTTAGTTGTTTTAGATGTTATAGTTGTTGCTAGTTGTTATCGTTGTTTTAGTTGATATAGTTGTTTTAGGTGTTTTAGTTGTTGTAGTTGTTTCAGGTGTTTTAGTTGTTCAAGTTGTTTAGTTATTTTCAGGTATTTTAGTTGGTTTAGGTGTTTCAGTTGTTGAAGTTGTTTTAGTTGTTGTAGTTGTTTCAGTTGTTATGGTTGTTTTAGATGTTTTAGTTGTTTTAGTTATTATAGTTGTTTTAGTTGTTCTAGTTTTTTTTAGGTGTTGTAGTTGTTTGAGATGTTTAGTTGTTTTATGTGTTTTAGTTGTTATATGTGTTTTAGTTGTTGTAGGTGTTTTAGTTGTTTTAGGTGTTTTAATTGTTTTAGTTGTTGTAGTTGTTGTAGTTGTTTTAGTTGTCATGGTTGTTTTAGTTGTTTCAGTTGTTTTAGTTGTTCTATTTTTTTTAGGTGTTTTAGTTGTTTAAGATGTTTCAGTTGTTTTAGTTGATATAGTTGTTCTAGTTGTTTTATGTAATTTAGTTGTTTCAAGTGTTTTAGTTGTTGAAGGTGTTTTAGTTGTATTATGTGTTTTAGTTGTTTTAGTTGTTTTAGATGTTATAGTTGTTATAGTTGTTATAGTTGTTTTAGTTGTTATAGTTGTTTTAGGTGTTCTAGTTATTGTAGTTGTTTCAGGTGTTTTCGTTGTTGAAGTTGTTTAGTTGTTTTTAGGTGTTTTAGTTGTTATATGTGTTTTAGTTGTTGTAGTTGTTTCAGCTGTTTTAGTTGTTTTAGTTGTTGTAGGTGTTGTAGTTGTTTCTGGTTGTTTTATTTGTTTATGTGTTCTATTTGTTCAAATAGTTCAGTTGTATTAGGTGTTTTAGGTGTTTTAGGTGTTATAGCTGTTATAGTTGTTTTAGTTGTTTTAGTTGTTTTAGTTGGTTTAGGTTTTCTAGTTGTTAAACTTGTTTTAGTTGTTTTAGTTGTTAAAGTTGTTTAGTTGTTTTAGTTGTTTTAGTTGTTTTAGTTGTTATAGTTGTTTTAGTTGTTTTAGTTGTTCTAGTTATTTAGTTGTTTTAGGTGATATAGTTGTTTAAGGTATATTAGATGTTTTAGGTATATTAGTTGTTTAGTTGTTTTAGTTGTTATGGTTGTTTTAGTTGTTTTAGTTTTTTTAGTTGGTTTAGGTGTTTCTGTTGTTGTAGTTCTTTGGTTGTTCTAGTTGTTATAGTTGTTTAAGTTGTTTTAGTTGTTGTAGGTGTTCCATTTGCTTTAGGTGTTTTATTTGTTTAATTGTTTTAGTTGTTATAGTTCTTTTAGTTGTTTAGTTGTCATAGTTGTTATAGTTGTTTCATGTGTTCTAGTTGTTTTAGTTGTTTTAGTTGTTCAGGGTGTTATAGTTGTTTCAGTTAATATAGTTGTTCTAGTTGTTAGTTGATATAAGGGATTAGTTGTTTATGTGTTTTAATTGTTTTAGTTGTTTTAGTTGTTATAGTTGTTTCAGTTGTTTTAGTTGTTTTAGTTGTTATAGTTGTTTTATGTGTTATAGTTGTTGTATGTGTTCTAGGTGTTTTAGGTGTTTATAGTTGTTTTAGTTGTTTTAGGTGTTTTAGTTGTTTCAGGTATTTCAGTTGTTATAGGTGTTTTAGTTGTTTAGTAGTTTAAGTTGTTTAGGTGTTATAGTTGTTATAGGTGTTATAGTTATTTTAGGTGTTTAAGGTGTTTTAGTTGTTGTAGATGTTTTAGATGTTTATGTGTTCTAGTTGTTTAAATGTTTTAGTTGTATTAGGTGTTTTAGGTGTTTTAGTTACTTCAGGTGTTATAGTTGTTCTATGTGTTTTAGTTGTTCTAGTTGTTTTAGTTGTTCTAGTTGTTATAGTGGTTATAGTTGTTTTAGTTGTTTTAGTTGTTTTAGTTGTTATAGTTGTTTTAGGGGTTATAGTTGTTTTATGTGTTTTAGTTGCTTTAGTTTTTTCAGTTGTTTTAGTTGTTTTAGTTGTTGTAGTTGTTTTAGTTGTTGAGTTGTTTTAGTTGTTTTTAGTTGTTCTAGGTGTTTAGTTGTTAATGGTGTTTAGGTGTTTTATGTGTTTTAAGTGTTTTAGTTGTCTTAGGTGTTATAGTTGGTGAAGTTATTTTAGTTGTTTTATTGTTTTAGTTGTTTCTAATTGTTTTAGGTGCTTTAGTTGTTGTAGGTGTTATAGTTGTTTAAGGTGTTCAGTTGTTTTAGTTGTTTTAGTTGCTTTAGTTGTTATAGTTGTTCTAGTTGTTTTAGTTGTTTTAGTTTTTACAGTTGTTTTATTTGTTATAGTTGTTTTAGTTGTTATAGGTGTTTTAGTTGTTATAGTTGTTTATGTTGTTTTATTTGTTCTAGTTGTTTTAGTTGTTATAGTTGTTTTAGTTGTTTTAGTTGTTTTAGTTGTTTTAGTTGTTTTAGTTGTTATAGTTGTTTTAGTTGTTCTAGTTGTTTTAGTTGTTGTAGTTGTTTTAGTTGTTATGGTTGTTTTAGATGTTTTAGTTGTTTAGTTGTTATAGTTGTTATAGTTGTTTTAGTTGTTTTAGTTGTTTTTAGTTGTTTTATGTGTTCTAGTTGTTATAGCTGTTCAGTTGTTTTAGTTGTTTTGGTTGTTTTAGTTGTTGTAGTTGATTAAGTTGTTCCAGTTGGTTTTAGTGTTTTAGTTGTTTTAGTTGTTATAGTTGTTTTAGTTGTTTAAGTTGTTTTAGTTGTTTTGAGTTGTTTTAGGTGTTTTAGTTGTTGTAGGTGTTAGGCGTTTTATGTGTTACAGTTGTTTTAGTTGTTTTAGTTGTTATGGTTGTTTCAATTGTTTTAGTTGGTTTAGGTTTTCTAGCTGTTTAAGTTGTTGTAGTTGTTTTAGTTGTTATAGTTGTTTTAGTTGTTTCAGTTGTTTTAGTTGTTATAGATGTTTTAGTTAATTTAGTTGTTCTAGTTGTTTTAGTTGATTTAGGTGATATAGTTGTTGAGTTTTTTGTTTTTTTTTGGTGTTTTAGTTGTTTAGTTGTTTTAGTTGTTGTAGTTGTTTTAGTTGTTGTTGGTGTTCCATTTGTTTAAGTTGTTTTAGTTGTTTAGTTGTTTTAGTTGTTATAGTTGTTTTAGTTGTTTTAAGTGTTCCATTTGTTAAGGGTGTTTAAGTTGTTCAGTTATTCGTAATTGTTCTAGGTGTTCTAGTCTTTTTAGGTGCTTCAGTTGTTTCAGTTGTTTCAGTTGTTATAGTTGTTTTAGTTATTTTTGGTTGTTCTACTTGTTTTAGTTGTTATAGTTGTTTTAGTTGTTTCAGTTGTTTCAGTTGTTTCAGTTGGTTTAGTTGTTTTAGTTGTTAAGTTGTTATAGTAGTTTTAGTTATTTTAGTTGTTTTAGGTGTTATAGTTGTTGAAGGTGTTATAGTTGTTTTCGGTGTTCTAGTTGTTATTGTTGTTTTAGTTGTTTTAGTTGTTTTAATTGCTGTAGGTGTTCTAGTTGTTGTAGGTGTTTTAGTTGTTATAGTTGTTATAGTTGTTATAGTTGTTATAGTTGTTCAGTTATTTTAGGTGTTTGAATTGTTTCAGTTGTTATAGTTTTTATAGGTGTTTTAGTTGTTTTAGTTGTTTCAGTTGTTCTAGTTGTATGAATGTTTTAGTTGTTTAGGTGGTTTAGGTGTTTTAGTTGTTATAGTTGTTTTTAGTTGTTATAGTTGTTTTAGTTGTTATAGTTTTTTTAGTTGTTATAGTTGTTTCAGTGGTTTTAGTTGTTTTGGTTGTTTTAGTTGTTATAGTTGTTTAGTTGTTTTTTGTTGTTTTTAGTTGTTTCAAGTGTTTCAGTTGTTGTAGGTGTTATAGTTGTTATATCTGTTTAGTTGTTTTAGGTGTTTTAATTGTTTTAGTTGTTATAGTTGTTTTAGGTGTTTTAGGTGTTCTATTTGTTTTAGTTGTTATAGTTGTTTTAGTTGTTTCAGTTGTTAGTTGTTTTAATTGTTTTAGTTGTTTTAGTTGTTCTAGTTGTTTTAGTTGTTATAGTTGTTTTAGTTGTTCTAGTTGTTTTAGTTGTTGTAGTTGTTTTAGTTGTTATGGTTGTTTTAGATGTTTTAGTTGTTTTAGTTATTCTAGTTGTTTTAGTTGTTCTAGTTTTTTTAGGTGTTGTAGTTGTTTGAGATGTTTAGTTGTTTTAGTTGTTTTAGTTGTTCAAGTTGTTTTAGGTGTTTTAGTTGTTATAAGTGTTTTAGTTGTTGTAGGTGTTATAGTTGTTATAGGTGTTATAGTTGTTTTAGTTGTTTTAGATGCTTAAGTTGTTTTTGTTGTTATAGTTGTTTAGTTGTTATTGTTGTTTTAGGTGTTTTAGTTGTTGTAGTTGTTTCAGGTGTTTAGTTAATCAAGTTGTTTAGTTATTTTCAGGTGTTTTAGTTTGTTTAGGTGTTTCAGTTGTTGAAGTTGTTTTAGTTGTTTTAGTTGTTGTAGGTGTTGTAGTTGTTTTTAGTTGTTTTATTTGTTTATGTGTTCTAGTTGTTCAAATGTTTCAGTTGTGTTAGGTGTTTTAGGTGTTTTAGTTGTATCAGGTGTTTCAGTTGTTTGAGGTGTTAAAGCTGTTCTAGTGGTTTTAGTTGTTTTATTTGTTTTAGTTGCTATAGTTGCTATAGTTGTTATAGCTGTTTTAGTTGTTTTATTTGTTTTAGTTGTTATAGTTGCTATAGTTGTTATAGTTGTTTTAGTTGTTATAGGTGTTATAGTTGTTTTATGTGTTTAGGTGTTCTAGGTACTATAGTTGTTATAGTTGTTTTATTTGTTTTAGTTGTTTTCGGTTTTTTAGTTGTTTAAGTTGTTGTAGTTGTTTTAGTTGCTATAGTTGTTTTAGTTGTTTCAGTTGTTTTAGTTATTATAGATGTTATAGTTGTTTTAGTTGTTCTAGTTGTTTAAGTTGTTTAGGTGATATAGTTGTTCAAGGTGTTTTAGTTGTTTCTTGGTGTTATAGGTGTATTAGGTGTTTAGGTGTTATAGTTGTTTTGGTGTTTTAGTTGTTTTTTGGTGTTTTAGTTGTTTCAGGTGTTTTAGTTGTTATAGGTGTTTAAGTAATTTAGGTGTTTTAGTGGTTTTAGGTGTTTTAGTTGTTTTAGGTGTTCTAGTTTCTTGGGTATTTTGGTTGTTTTAGGTGTTGTAGTTGTTTTAGGTGTTTTAGTTGTTTAGTTGTTATAGTTGTTATAGTTGTTTTAGTGGTTTTAGTTGTTTTTAGTTATTTTATGTGTTCTAGTTGTTATAGTTGTTCAGTTGTTTTAGTTGTTTTGGTTGTTTTAGTTGTTGTAGTTGATTAAGTTGTTCCAGTTGGTTTTAGTGTTTTAGTTGTTTTAGTTGTTATAGTTGTTTTAGTTGTTTAAGTTGTTTTAGTTCTTTTTAGTTGTTTTAGGTGTTTTAGTTGTTGTAGGTGTTAGGCGTTTTATGTGTTACAGTTGTTTTAGTTGTTTTAGTTGTTATAGGTGTTTCAGTTGTTTTAGTTGGTTTAAGTTTTCTAGCTGTTTAAGTTGTTGTAGTTGTTTTAGTTGTTATAGTTGTTTTAGTTGTTTCAGTTGTTTTAGTTGTTATAGATGTTTTAGTTAATTTAGTTGTTCTAGTTGTTTTAGTTGATTTAGGTGATATAGTTGTTTGAGGTGTTTTTTTTGGGGAGGGGTTTAGTTGTTTAGTTGTTTTAGTTGTTGTAGTTGTTTTAGTTGTTTTAGGTGTTCCATTTGTTTAAGTTGTTTTAGTTGTTCAGTTGTTTTAGTTGTTATAGTTGTTTTAGTTGTTTTAGGTGTTCCATTTCTTTAAGGTGTTTAAGTTGTTCAGTTATTTGTAGTTGTTCTAGGTGTTCTAGTCTTTTTAGGTGTTTCAGTTGTTTCAGTTGTTTCAGTTGTTATAGTTGATATAGTTGTTTCAGTTGTTTCAGTTGTTATAGTTGTTTTAGTTATTTTTAGTTGTTCTACTTGGTTTAGTTGTTATAGTTGTTTTAGTTGTTTCAGTTGTTTCAGTTGTTTCAGTTGGTTTAGTTGTTTTAGTTGTTTTAGTTGTTTAAGTTGTTATAGTAGTTTTAGTTATTTTAGTTGTTTTAGGTGTTATAGTTGTTGTAGGTGTTATAGGTGTTTTCGGTGTTTAGTTGTTATTGTTGTTTTAGTTGTTTTAGTTGTTTTAATTGCTGTAGGTGTTCTAGTTGTTGTAGGTGTTTTAGTTGTTATAGTTGTTATAGTTGTTATAGTTGTTATAGTTGTTATAGTTGTTCAGTTATTTTAGGTGTTTGAATTGATTCAGTTGTTATAGTTTTTATATGTGTTTTAGTTGTTTTAGTTGTTTCAGTTGTTCTAGTTGTATAAATGTTTTAGTTGTTTTGGTGGTTTAGGTGTTTTAGTTGTTATAGTTGTTTTTAGTTCTTATAGTTGTTTTAGTTGTTATAGTTTTTTAAGTTGTTATAGTTGTTTCAGTTGTTTTAGTTGTTTTGGTTGTTTTAGTTGTTATAGTTGTTTAGTTGTTTAGTTGTTTTTAGTTGTTTCAAGTGTTTTAGTTGTTGTAGGTGTTATAGTTGTTATATCTGTTTAGTTGTTTTAGGTGTTTTAATTGTTTTAGTTGTTATAGTTGTTTTAGGTGTTTTAGGTGTTCTATTTGTTTTAGTTGTTATAGTTGTTTTAGTTGTTTTAGTTGTTGTAGTTGTTCCAGTTGTTATGGTTGTTTTAGTTGTTTCAGTTGTTTTAGTTGTTCTATTTTTTTATGTGTTTTTGTTGTTTACGATGTTTCAGTTGTTTTAGTTGATATAGTTGTTCTAGTTGTTTCATGTAATTCAGTTGTTTCAAGTGTTTTAGTTGTTGAAAGGTTTTTAGTTGTTCTAGGAGTTTTAGTTGGTTTAGTTGTTTCAGATGTTATAGTTATTTTAGTTGTTATAGTTGTTTTAGTTGTTATAGTTGTTTTAGGTGTTCTAGTTATTGTAGTTGTTTCAGGTGTTTTCGTTGTTCAAGTTTTTTAACTGTTTGTAGGTGTTTTAGTTGTTATATGTGTTTTAGTTGTTGTAGTTGATTTAGCTGTTTTAGTTGATTTAGTTGTTGTAGGTGTTGTAGTTGTTTTTGGTTGTTTTATTTGTTTATGTGTTCTAGTTGTTCAAATAGTTCAGTTGTATTAGGTGTTTTAGGTGTTATAGTTGTTATAGTTGTTTTAGTTGTTGTAGTTGTTTTAGTTGTTATAGTTGGTTTAGGTTTTCTAGTTATTTAAGTTGTTTTAGTTCTTTTAGTTGTTAAAGTTGTTATAGTTGTTTTAGTTGTTTTAGTTGTCTTCGTTGTTTTAGTTGTTTTAGTTGTTCTAGTTATTTAGTTGTTTTATGTGATATAGTTGTTTAAGGTATTTTAGATGTTTTAGGTATTTTAGTTGTTTAGTTGTTTTAGTTGTTATGGTTGTTTAGTTGTTTTAGTTGTTTTAGTTTGTTTAGGTGTTTCAGTTGTTGTAGTTGTTTGGTTGTTCTAGTTGTTATAGTTGTTTACGTTGTTTTAGTTGTAGTAGGTGTTCCATTTGTTTTAGGTGGTTTAGTTGTTTAATTGTTTTAGTTGTTATAGTTCTTTCAGTCTTTTTAGTTGTTTTAGTTGTCATAGTTGTTATAGTTGTTTGAGGTGTTTTAGTTGTTTTAGTTGTTTTAGTTGTTCAGGGTGTTATAGTTGTTTCAGTTAATATAGTTGTTCTAGTTGTTTTAGTTGTTGTAGGGGTTTTAGTTGTTTAGGTGTTTTAATTGTTTTAGTTGTTTTAGTTGTTATAGTTGTTTCAGTTGTTTTAGTTGTTATAGTTGTTATAGTTGTTCTATGTGTTATAGTTGTTTATCTGTTCTAGTTGTTTAAATGTTTTAGTTGTTTTAGGTGTTATAGGTGTTTCAGTTACTTCAGGTGTTCTAGTTGTTCTATGTGTTTTAGTTGTTCTAGTTGTTTTTTGTTGTTTTAGTTGTTATAGTGGTTTTAGTTGTTCTAGTTGTTTAAGTTGTTTTAGTTGTTATAGTTGTTTTAGTTGTTTAGTTGTTTTAGTTGTAATAGTTGTTTTATGTGTTTTAGTTGCTTAAGTTTTTTCAGTTGTTTTAGTTGTTTTAGTTGTTATAGTTGTTTGAATGGTTTTAGTTGTTTTTAGTTGTTTTAGGTGTTTAGTTGTTGTAGGTGTTTAGGTGTTATATGTGTTCTAGGTGTTTTAGTTGTTTTAGGTGTTATAGTTGTTGAAGTTATTTTAGTTGTTTTAGTTGTTTTAGTTGTTTCTAATTTTTTTAGGTGTTGTAGTTGTTGTAGGTGTTATAGTTGTTTAAGATGTTTACTTGTTTTAGTTGTTTTAGTTGCTTTAGTTGTTATAGTTGATATAGTTGTTTTAGTTGTTTTAGTTTTTATAGTTGTTTTAGTTGTTATAGTTGTTTTAGTTGTTTTAGGTGTTCTAGTTGTTATAGTTGTTTATTTTGTTTTAGTTATTCTAGTTGTTTTAGTTGTTTTAGTTGTTCTAGTTTTTTCTGGTGTTGTAGTTGTTTGAGCTGTTTAGTTGTTTAAGTTGTTTTAGTTGTTCAAGTTGTTTAAGGGGTTTTAGTTGTTTTAAGTGTTTTGGTTGTTGTAGGTGTTGCAGTTGTTTTAGGTGTTTTAGTTGTTTTAGTTGTTTTATGTGTTTTAGTTGTTTTAGTTGTTTCAGATGTTTTAGTTGTTTTAGTTCTTATAGTTGTTTTAGTTGTTATAGTTGTTTTAGGTGTTTTAGGTGTTGTAGTTGTATCAGGTGTTTCAGTTGTTTGAGGTGTTGAAGTTGTTCTAGTTGTTTTAGTTGTTTTATTTGTTTTAGTTGTTATAGTTGCTATAGTTGTTATGGTTGTTTTAGTTGTTATAGGTGTTATAGTTGTTTTAGGTGTTATAGGTGTTATAGGTACTATAGTTGTTATAGTTGTTTTAATTGTTTTAGTTGTTTTAGTTGGTTTAGGTTTTTTAGTTGTTTAAGTTGTTGTAGTTGTTTTAGTTGCTGTAGTTGTTTTAGTTGTTTCAGTTGTTTTAGTAATTATAGATGTTATAGTTGTTTTAGTTGTTCTAGTTGTTTAAGTTGTTTTAGGTGATCTAGTTGTTTAAGGTGTTTTAGTTGTTTTTAGGTGTTATAGGCGTATTAGGTGTTTAGGTGTTATAGTTGTTTTGGTGTTATAGTTGTTTTTTGATGTTATAGTCGTTTCAGGTGTTTTAGTTGTTAAGGGGTTTAAGTTGTTCAGGTGTTTTAGTTTTTTTAGGTTGTATAGTTGTTTTAGGTGTTTTAGTTGTTGTTGGTGTTAGGTGTTTTATGTGTTACAGTTGTTTTAGTTGTTTTAGTTGTTATAGGTGTTATAGTTGTTTTAGTTGTTTTAGTTTTTTCAGTTGTTTTAGTTGGTTTAGGCTTTCTAGCTGTTTAAGTTGTTGTAGTTGTTTTAGTTGTTTGAGTTGTTTCAGTTGTTTCAGTTGTTTAGTTGTTATAGATGTTTTAGTTGTTTTAGTTGTTCTAGTTGTTTTAGTTGATTTAGGTGATATAGTTGTTTAAGGGGTTTTAGTTTTTTTCAGGTGTTTTAGTTGTTAGTTGTTTTAGTTGTTTTAATTGTTTTAGTTGTTGTAGGTGTTCCATTTGCTTAAGGTGTTTTAGTTGTTTAGTTATTTGTAGTTGTTTTAGGTGTTCTAGTCTTTTTAGGTGTTTTAGTTGTTTCAGTTGTTCTAGTTGTTATAGTTGTTATAGTTGTTTTAGTTGTTTCAGTTGTTTTAGTTGTTTTAGTTGTTTAGTTGTTGTAGTTGTTTTAGTTGTTATAGTTCTATTAGTTGTTTCAGTTACTTTAGTTGTTATAGTTGTTTTAGTTGTTGTAGTTGTTTTTTAGTTGTTAAGTTGTTTTTAGTTGTTCAACTTGTTCTAGTTGTTATAGTTGTTTAGTTGTTTCAGATGTTTTAGTTGTTTTAGTTGTTATAGTTAATTAAGTTGTTTTAGTTATTATAGTTGTTATAGGTGTTTTAGTTGTTGTAGGTGTTATATGTGTTTGCAGTGTTTTAGTTGTTATTGTTGTTTAGTTGTTTCAGTCGATTTAGTTGTTTTAGTTGTTTTAGTTGTTTTAGTTGTTATAGTTGTTTTAGTTGTTTTAGTGGTTTTAGTTGTTATAGTTGTTTAGTTGTTTTAGTTGTTCTAGTTATTTAGTTGTTTTAGGTGATATAGTTGTTTAAGGTATTTTAGATGTTATAGGTATTTTAGTTGTTTAGTTGTTTTAGTTGTTATGGTTGTTTTAGTTGTTTTAGTTGTTTTAGTTTGTTTAGGTGTCTCAGTTGTTGTAGTTGTTTGGTTGTTCTAGTTGTTATAGTTGTTTAAGTTGTTTAAGTTGTTGTAGGTGTTCCATTTGTTTTAGGTGTTTTAGTTGTTTAATTGTTTTAGTTGTTATACAGTAGTTCTTTTAGTTGTTTTAGTTGTTTTAGTTGTCATAGTTGTCATAGTTGTTATAGTTGTTTCAGGTGTTTTAGTTGTTTTAGTTGTTTTAGTTGTTCAGGGTGTTATAGTTGTTTCAGTTAATATAGTTGTTCTAGTTGTTTTAGTTGTTATAAAGGTTTTAGTTGTTTAGGTGTTTTAATTGTTTTAGTTGTTTTAGTTGTTATAGTTGTTTTATTTGTTTTAGTTGTTTTAGTTGTTTTAGTTGTTATAGTTGTTCTATGTGATATAGTTGTTGAAGGTGTTCTTGTTGTTTCAGGTATTTCAGTTGTTTTAGGTGTTTTAGTTGTTTAGTAGTTTAATTTGTTTAGGTGTTATAGTTGTTATAGGTGTTTTAGTTATTTTAGGTGTTTTTGGTGTTTCGTTGTTGTAGATGTTAAAGTTGTTTATGTGTTCTAGTTGTTTAAATGTTTTAGTTATATTTGGTGTTTTAGGTGTTTTCGGTGTTATATTTGTTATTGTTGTTTTAGTTGTTTTAGTTATTTTAATTGCTGTAGGTGTTCTAGTAGTTATAGGTGTTTAGTTGTTATAGTTGTTATAGTTGTTATAGTTGTTATAGTTGTTATAGTTGTTATAGTTGTTCAGTTGTTTTAGATGTTTGAATTGTTTCAGTTGTTATAGTTGTTATAGGTGTTTTAGTTGTTTTAGTTGTTTCAGTTGTTTTAGTTGCATGTGTGTTTTAGTTGTTTTAGGTGGTTTTGGTGTTTTAGTTGTTATAGTTGTTTTAGTTGTTATAGTTGTTTTAGTTGTTATAGTTTTTTTAGTTGTTATAGTTGTTTGAGTTGTTTTAGTTGTTATGGTTGTTTTAGTTGTTATAGTTGTTTAGTTGTTTTAGTTGTTCTTAGTTGTTTCAAGTGTTTTAGTTGTTGTAGGTGTTATAGTTGTTATAACTGTTTAGTTGTTTTAGGTGTTTTAATTGTTTAAGTTGTTATAGTGGTTTTAGGGTTTGTAGGTGTTCTATTTGTTTTAGTTGTCTTTGTTGTTTCAGTTGTTCTAGTTGTTTTAGTTGTTATAGTTGTTTAAGTTGTTTTAGTTGTTTTAGTTGTTTTAGTTGTTGTAGTTGTTCCAGTTGGTATGGTTGTTTTAGTTGTTTCAGTTGTTTTAGTTGTTCTATTTTTTAGGTGTTTTAGTTGTTTACGATGTTTCAGTTGTTTTAGTTGATATAGTTATTCTAGTTGTTTTATGTAATTTAGTTGTTCAAGTGTTTTAGTTGTTGAAGGTGTTTTAGTTGTTATAGGTGTTTTAGTTGTTTTAGTTGTTTCAGATGTTATAGTTGTTTTAGTTGTTATAGTTGTTTTAGTTGTTATAGTTGTTTTAGGTGTTCTAGTTATTGTAGTTGTTTCAAGTGTTTTCGTTGTTCAAGTTGTTTAGTTGTCTGTTTGTGTTTTAGTTGTTATATGTGTTTTAGTTGCTGTAGTTGTTTTAGCTGTTTTAGTTGATTTAGTTGTTGTAGGTGTTGTAGTTGTTTTTGGTTGTTTCATTTGTTTATGTGTTTTAGTTGTTCAAAACGTTCCGTTGTATTAGGTGTTTTAGGTGTTATAGTTGTTATAGTTGTTTTAGTTGTTCTAGTTGTTTTAGTTGTTTTAGTTGGTTTAGGTTTTCTAGTTGTTTAAGTTGTTTTAGTTGTTTTAGTTGTTATAGTTGTTTTTAGTTGTTTTAGTTGTTATAGTTGTTTTAGTTGTTTTAGTTGTTTTAGTTGTTCTAGTTATTTAGTTGTTTTAGGTGATATAGTTGTGTAAGGTATTTTAGATGTTTTTAGGTATTTTAGTTGTTTAGTTGTTTTAGTTGTTATGGTTGTTTTAGTTGTTTTAGTTGTTTTAGTTTGTTTAGGTGTTTCAGTTGTTGTACTTGTTTGGTTGTTCTAGTTGTTATAGTTGTTTAAGTTGTTTTAGTTGTTGTAGGTGTTCCATTTGTTTTAGGTGTTTTAGTTGTTTAATTGTTTCAGTTGTCATAGTTGTTATAGTTGTTTCAGGTGTTTTAGTTGTTTTAGTTGTTTTAGTTGTTCAGGGTGTTATAGTTGTTTCAGTTAATATAGTTGTTCTAGTTGTTTTAGTTGTTATAGGTGTTTTAGTTGTACAGGTGTTTTAATTGTTTTAGTTGTTATAGTTGTTATAGTTGTTTCAGTTGTTTTAGTTGTTTTAGTTGTTATAGTTGTTTTATGTGTTTTAGTTGCTTTAATTTTTTCAGTTGTTTTAGTTGTTATAGTTGTTATAGTTGGTATAGTTTTTTGAGTTGTTTTAGTTGTTTTAGTTGTTTTAGGTGTTTAGTTGGTGTAGGTGTTTAGATGTTATATGTGTTTTAGGTGTTTTAGTTGTTTTAGGTGTTATAGTTGTTGAAGTTATTTAGTTGTTTTAGTTGTTTTAGTTGTTTCTAATTGTTTTAGGTGTTGTAGTTGTTGTAGGTGTTATAGTTGTTTAAGGGGTTTTAGTTGTTCTAGTTATTTAATTGTTTTAGGTGATATAGTTGTTTAAGGTATTTAGATGTTTTAGGTATTTTAGTTGTTTAGTTGTTTTAGTTGTTATGGTTGTTTTAGTTGTTTTAGTTGTTTTAGTTTGTTTAGGGGTTTCAGTTGTTGTAGTTGTTTGGCTGTTCTAGTTGTTATAGTTGTTTAAATTGTTTTAGTTGCTGTAGGTGTTCCATTTGTTTTAGGTGTTTTAATTGTTCAATTGTTTTAGTTGTTATAGTTGTTTTAGTTGTTTTAGTTGTCATAGTTGTTATAGTTGTTTCAGGTGTTTTAGTTGTTTTAGTTGTTTCAGTTGTTCAGGGTGTTATAGTTGTTTCAGTTCATATAGTTGTTCTAGTTGTTTTAGTTGTTATAGGGGTTTTAGTTGTTTAGGTGTTTTAATTGTTTTAGTTGTTTTAGTTGTTATAGATGTTTTAGTTGTTTTAGTTGTTTTAGTTGTTATAAGTGTTCTATGTGTTATAGTTGTTGTAGGTGTTCTAGTTGTTTCAGGTATTTCAGTTGTTTTAGGTGTTTTAGTTGTTTAGTAGTTTAAGTTGGTCAGATGTTATAGTTGTTATATGTGTTTTAGTTATTTTAGGTGTTTTAGGTGTTATAGTTGTTGAAGATATTATAGTTGTTTATGTGTTCTAGTTGTTTAAATGTTTTAGTTGTATTAGGTGTTATAGGTGTTTTCGGTGTTTTAGTTGTTATTGTTGTTTTAGTTGTTTTAGTTGTTTTAATTGCTGTAGGTGTTCTAGTTGTTATAGGTGTTTTAGTTGTTGTTGTTGTTATAGTTGTTATAGTTGTTATAGTTGTTCAGTTGTTTTAGGTGTTTGAATTGTTTCAGTTGTTATAGTTGTTATAGGTGTTTTAGTTGTTTAGTTGTTTTAGTTGCTTTAGTTGTATGGGTGTTTTAGTTGTTTTAGGTGGTTTAGGTGTTTTAGTTGTTATAGTTGTTTTAGTTGTTATAGTTGTTTTAGTTGTTATAGTTTTTTTAGTTGTCATAGTTGTTTCAGTTGTTTTACTGGTTTTGGTTGTTTTAGTTGTTATAGTTGTTTAGTTGTTTAAGTTGTTCTTAGTTGTTTCAAGTGTTTTAGTTGTTGTAGGTGTTATAGTTGTTATAACTGTTTAGTTGTTTTAGGTGTTTCAATTGATTTAGTTGTTATAGTTGTTTTAGGTGTTTTAGGTGTTCTATTTGTTTTAGTTGTTTTTGTTGTTTCAGTTGTTCTAGTTGTTTTAGTTGTTATAGTTGTTTCAGTTGTTTTAGTTGTTATAGTTGTTGTAGTTGTTCCAGTTGTTATGGTTGTTTTAGTTGTTTCAGTTGTTTTAGTTGTTTACGATGTTTCAGTTGTTTTAGTTGATATAGTTGTTCTAGTTGTTTTATGTTTTTTAGTTGTTTCAAGTGTTTTAGTTGTTGAAGGTGTTTTAGTTGTTGTAGGTGTTTTAGTTGTTATAGTTGTTTCAGATGTTATAGTTGTTTTAGTTGTTATAGTTGTTTTAGTTGTTATAATTGTTTTAGGTGCTCTAGTTGTTGTAGTTGTTTCAGGTGTTTTCGTTGTTCAAGTTGTTTAATTGTTTTAGGTGATATAGTTGTTTAAGGTATTTTAGATGTTTTAGGTATTTTAGTTGTTAGTTGTTTTAGTTGTTATGGTTGTTTTAGTTGTTTTAGTTGTTTTAGTTTGTTTAGGTGTTTCAGTTGTTGTAGTTGTTTGGCTGTTCTAGTTGTTATATGTAGTTGTTTAAGTTGTTTTAGTTGCTGTAGGTGTTCCATTTGTTTTAGGTGTTTTAGTTGTTTAATTGTTTAGTTGTTATAGTTGTTTCAGGTGTTTTAGTTGTTTTAGTTGTTTCAGTTGTTCAAGGTGTTATAGTTGTTTCAGTTAATATAGTTGTTCTAGTTGTTTTAGTTGTTCTAGTTGTTTTAGTTGTTCTAGTTGTTTTAGTTGTTATATGGGTTTTAGTTGTTTAGGTGTTCTAATTGTTTTGGTTGTTTTAGTTGTTATGGATGTTTTAGTTGTTTTAGTTGTTTTAGTTGTTATAGTTTTTCTATGTGTTATAGTTGTTGTAGGTGTTCTAGTTGTTTCAGGTATTTCAGTTGTTTTAGGTGTTTTAGTTGTTTAGTAGTTTAAGTTGGTCAGGTGTTATAGTTGTTATAGGGTTTTTAGTTGTTTTAGGTGTTTTAGGTGTTTTAGTTGTTGTAGATGTTATAGTTGTTTATGTGTTCTAGTTGTTTAAATGTTTTAGTTATATTTGGTGTTCTAGGTGTTTTCGGTGTATTAGTTGTTATTGTTGTTATAGTTGTTTTAGTTGTTTTAATTGCTGTAGGTGTTCTAGTTGTTATAGGTGTTTTAGTTGTTATAGTTGTTATAGTTGTTATAGTTGTTATAGTTGTTCAGTTGTTTTAGAAGTTTGAATTGTTTCAGTTGTTATAGTTGTTATAGGTGTTTTAGTTGTTTAGTTGTTTGTTGTTTTAGTTGTATGGTTGTTTTAGTTGTTTTAGGTAATTTAGGTGTTTTAGTTGTTAGAGTTGTTTTAGTTGTTATAGTTGATTTAGTTGTTATAGGTTTTTAGTTGTTATAGTTGTTTCAGTTGTTTTACTGGTTTTGGTTGTTTTAGTTGTTATAGTTGTTTAGTTGTTTAAGTTGTTTTTAGTTGTTTTAGGTGTTTTAATTGATTTAGTTGTTATAGTTGTTTTAGGTGTTTTAGGTGTTCTATTTGTTTTAGTTGTTTTTGTTGTCTCAGTTGTTCTAGTTGTTTTAGTTGTTATAGTTGGTTCAGTTGTTTTAGTTGTTATAGTTGTTGTAGTTGTTCCAGTTGTTATGGTTGTTTTAGTTGTTTCATTTGTTTTAGTTGTTCTATTTTTTTAGGTGTTTTTGTTGTTTACGATGTTGCAGTTGTTTTAATTGATACAGTTGTTCTAGTTGTTTTATGTTTTTTAGTTGTTTCAAGTGTTTTAGTTGTTGAAGGGGTTTTAGTTGTTGTAGGTGTTTTAGTTGTTTTAGTTGTTTCAGATGTTATAGTTGTTTTAGTTGTTATAGTTGTTTTAGTTGTTATAGTTGTTTTAGGTGCTCTAGTTGTTGTAGTTGTTTCAGGTGTTATGGTTGTTTTAGTTGTTTCAGTTGTTTTAGTTGTTCTATTTTTTTAGGTGTTATAGTTGTTTACGATGTTTCAGCTGTTTTAGTTGATATAGTTGTTCTAGTTGTTTTATGTTTTTTTAGTTGTTTCAAGTGTTTTAGTTGTTGAAGGTGTTTTAGTTGTTTTAGTTGTTATAGTTGTTTTAGTTTTTTTAGTTGTTTTATTTGTTTTAGTTGTTTTAGTTGTTCTAGTTATTTAGTTGTTTTAGGTGATATAGTTGTTTAAGGTATTTTAGATGTTATAGGTATTTTAGTTGTTTAGTTTTTTTAGTTGTTATGGTTGTTTTAGTTGCTTTAGTTGTTTTAGTTTGTTTAGGTGTTTCAGTTGTTGTAGTTGTTTGGTTGTTCTAGTTGTTATAGTTGTTTAAGTTGTTCTAGTTGTTGTAGATGTTCCATTTGTTTTAGGTGTTTTAGTTGTTTAATTGTTTTAGTTGTTATAGTTCTTTTAGTCGTTTTAGTTGCTTTAGTTGGCATAGTTGTTATAGTTGTTTCAGGTGTTTTAGTTGTTTTAGTTGTTTTAGTTGTTCAGGGTGTTATAGTTGTTTCAGTTAATATAGTTGTTCTAGTTGTTTTAGTTGTTATAGGGGTTTTAGTTGTTTAGGTGTTTTAATTGTTTTAGTTGTTTTAGTTGTTATAGTTGTTTCAGTTGTTTTAGTTGTTTTAGTTGTTATAGTTGTTTTAGTTTTTTAGTGGTTTTAGTTGTTTTAGTTGTTAAAGTTGTTTCAGTTGTTTTATTTGTTTTATTTGTTTTAGTTGTTATAGTTGCTATAGTTGCTATAGTTGTTTTAGTTGTTATAGGTGTTATAGTTGTTTTAGGTGTTATAGGTGTTTTAGGTACTATAGTTATAGTTGTTTTAGTTGTTTTAGTTGGTTTAGGTTTTTAGTTGTTTAACTTATTGTAGTTGTTTTAGTTGCTATAGTTGTTTTAGTTGTTTCAGTTGTTTTAGTTATTATTGATGTTATAGTTGTTTTAGTTGTTCTAGTTGTTTGAGTTGTTATAGGTGATCTAGTTGTTTAAGGTGTTTTAGTTTTTCTTAGGTGTTATAGGTGTATTAGGTGTTCAGGTGTAATAGTTGTTTTGGTGTTTTAGTTGTTTCAGGTGTTATAGTTGTTATAGGGGTTTAAGTTGTTTAGGTGTTTTAGTTGTTTTAGGTGTTATAGTTGTTTTAGGTGTTTTAGTTGTTTAGGTGTTATGGTTGTTTTAGGTGTTGTAGTTGATTTAGGTGTTTAGTTGTTTTATTGGTTTTGGTAGTTTTAGTTGTTGTAGTTGATTATGTTGTTCCAGTTGGTTTTGGTGTTTTAGTTGTTTTGAGTTGTTATAGTTGTTTTAGTTGTTTAAGTTGTTTAGTTGTTTTATAGTTGTCTTAGGTGTTTTAGTTGTGGTTGGTGTTAGGTGTTTTATGTGTTACATTTGTTTTAGTTGTTATAGGTGTTATAGGTGTTATAGTTGTTTAGTTGTTATAGTTGTTTCAGTCGTTTTAGTTGGTTTAGGTTTTCTAGCTGTTTAAGTTGTTGTAGTTGTTTTAGTTGTTTAGTTGTTTTAGTTGTTTCAATTGTTTTAGTTGTTGTGGGTGTTCCATTTGCTTAAGGTGTTTTAGTTGTTTAGTTATTTGTAGGTGTTTTAGGTGTTCTAGTCTTTTTAGGTGTTTAGTTGTTTCATTTGTTTTAGTTGTTATAGTTGTTATAGTTGTTTTAGTTGTTTCAGTTGTTTTAGTTGTTTTAGTTGTTTTAGTTGTTATGATTGTTTTAGTATTATAGTTGTTTTAGTTGTTGCAGTTGTTTTAGTTGTTTTAGTTAATTAAGTTGTTGTCGTTGATTTAGTTATTTTAGTTGTTTTAGGTGTTCTAGTTGTTGTAGGTCTTATAGTTTTTTTCGGTGTTTTAGTTGTTATTGTTGTTTAGTTGTTTTAGTCGTTTTAGTTGTTTTAGTTGTTTTAGTTGTTCTAGTTGTTTTAGTTGTTATAGTTGTTCTAGTTGTTTCAGTTGTTTTAGTTGTTTTAGTTGTTATAGTTGTTTCAGTTGTTATAGTTGTTTCAGTTGTTATAGTTGTTTCAGTTGTTATAGTTGTTTCCATTGTTTTGGTTGTTTTAGATGTTATAGTTGTTTTAGTTGTTCATAGTGGTTTTAGGTGTTTTAGTTGTAGTAGGTGTTATATTTGTTATAGGTGTTTAAATTGTTTTAATTGTTTTAGTTGCTGTTGTTATTTTAGTTGTTTCAGTTGTTTTAGTTGTTTAGTTGATATAGTCGTTGTAGTTGTTATAGTTGTTTTAGTTGTTATAGGGTTTTAGTTGTTTTAGTTGTTTTAGTTGTTTTAGTTGTTTTAGTTGTTTAGTTGTTTTAGTTGTTCAAGATGTTGTAGTTGATTTAGTTGTTATAGTTTTTTAGTTGTTTTAGTTGTTGTAGTTGTTATAGTTGTTTTAGTTATTGTAGTTGTTATAGGTGTGTTAGTTGTTTAGGGTGTTTTAGTTGTTATAGTTGTTTTCGTTGTTCTAGTTGTTCTAGTTGTTATAGTTGTTTTAGTTGTTCTAGTTGTTTTAGTTGTTATAGTTGTTTTAGTTGTTGTAGTTGTTTTTGTTGTTTTTAGTTGATTTAGTTGTTGTAGGTGTTGTAGTCGTTTGTGGTTGTTTTATTTGTTTATGTGTTCTAGTTGTTCAAATAGTTCAGTTGTATTAGGTGTTTTAGGTGTTTTATGTGTTATAGTTGCTATAGTTGTTTTAGTTGTTTAGTTGTTTTAGTTGGTTTAGGTTTTCTAGTTGTTTTAAGTTGTTTTAGTTGTTTTAGTTGTTATAGTTGTTTTAGTTGTCTTACTTGTTTTAGTTAATATCGTTGTTTTAGTTGTTTTAGTTGTTCTAGTTATTTAGTTTTAATAGGTGATATAGTTATTTAAGGTATTTTAGATGTTCTAGGTATTTTAGTTGTTTAGTTGTTTAGTTGTTTTGTTTGTTTTAGTTGTTTTAGTTGTTCTAGTTTGTTTAGGCGTTTCAGTTGTTGTAGTTGTTTGGTTGTTTAGTTGTTATAGTTGTTTAAATTGTTTTAGTTGTTGTAGGTGTTCCATTTGTTTTTAGGTGTTTTAGTTGTTTAACTGTTTTAGTTGTTATAGTTCTTTTAGTTGTTTTAGTTGTTTTAGTTGTCATAGTTGTTATAGTTGTTTCAGGTGTTTTAGTTGTTTTAGTTGTTTCAGTTGTTCAGGGTGTTATAGTTGTTTCAGTTAATATAGTTGTTCTAGTTGTTTAAGTTGTAGTTGTTATAGGGGTTTTAGTTGTTTAGGTGTTTTAATTGTTTTAGTTGTTTTTATTTGTTATAGTTGTTTTAGCTGTTTTAGTTGTTTTAGTTGTTATAGTTGTTGTAAGTGTTCTAGGTGTTCTAGGTGTTTGTAGTTGTTCTTGTTGTTTTAGGTGTTCTAGTTGTTTCAGGTATTACGGTTGTTTTAGGTGTTTTAGTTGTTTAGTAGCTTAAGTTGTTTAGGTGTTATAGTTGTTATAGGTGTTCTAGTTATTTTAGGTGTTTTAGGTGTTTTAGTTGTTGTAGATGTTTTAGTTGTTTATGAGTTCTAGTTGTTTAAATGTTTTATTTGTATTAGGTGTTTTAGGTGTTTTAGTTACTTCAGGTGTTATAATTGTTCTATGTGTTTTAGTTGTTCTAGTTGTTTTAGTTGTTTTAGTTGTTATAGTGGTTATAGTGGTTATAGTGGTTATAGTTGTTTTAGTTGTTATAGTTTTTTCAGTTGTTATAGGGGTTATAGTTGTTTTATGTGTTTTAGTTGCTTTAGTTTTTTCAGTTGTTTTAGTTGTTATAGTTGTTATAGTTGTTTGAGTTGTTTTAGTTGTTTTTAGTTGTTTTAGGTGTTTAGTTGTTGTAGGTGTATAGGTGTTTTATGTGTTTTATGGGTTTTAGTTGTTTTAGGTGTTATAGTTGTTGAAGTTATTTTAGTTGTTTTAGTTATTATAGTTGTTTTAGTTGTTTCTAATTGTTTTAGGTGTTATAGTTGTTGTAGTTGTTATATTTGTTCAAGGTGTTCAGTTGTTTTAGTTGTTTTAGTTGCTTCAGTTGTTATAGTTGTAATAGTTGTTTTAGTTGTTTTAGTTTTTATAGTTGTTTTAGTTGGTATAGTTGTTTTAGTGTTTTTTTAGGTGTTATAGTTGATTTAGTTGTTTATATTGTTTTAGTTGTTCTAGTTGTTTTAGTTGTTTTAGTTGTTTTAGTTGTTTTAGTTGTTGTAGTTGTTTCAGTTGTTTTAGTTGTTTTAGTTGTTGTAGTTGTTTTAGTTGTTATGGTTGTTTAGATGTTCTAGTTGCTTTAGTTATTCTAGTTGTTTTAGTTGTTCTAGTTTTTTTAGGTGTTGTAGTTGTTCAAGCTGTTTGGTTGTTTTAGTTGTTTTAGTTGTTCAAGTTGTTTTAGGTGTTTTAGTTGTTCTAAGTGTTTTAGTTGTTGTAGGTGTTCTAGTTGTTTTAGGTGTTTTAGTTGTTGTAGTTGTTTTAGGTGTTTTAGTTGTTTTTAGTTGTACCAGGTGTTTCAGTTGTTTGAGGTTTTAAAGTTGTTCCACTCGTTTTAGTTGTTTTATTTGTTTTAGTTGTTATAGTTACTATGGTTGTTATAGTTGTTTTAGTTGTTATAGGTGTTATAGTTGTTGTAGGTGTTTAAGGTGTTATAGTTGTTATAGTTGTTTAGTTGTGTTAGTTGTTTTAGTTGGTTTAAGTTTTCTAGTTGTTTAAGTTGTTGTAGTCGTTTTAGTTGTTATAGTTGTTATAGTTGTTTCAGTTGTTTTAGTTATTATAGATGTTATGGTTGTTTTAGTTGTTCTAGTTGTTTAAGTTGTTTTAGGTGATATAGTTGATTAAGGTGTTTTAGTTGTTTTTAGGTGTTAAAGGTGTATTAGGTGTTTAGGTGTTATAGTTGTTTGGTGTTTTAGTTGTTTTTTGGTGTTATAGTTGTTCCAGGTGTTATGGTTGTTATAGGTGTTTAAGTTGTTTAGGTGTTCTAGTTGTTTTAGGTGTTATAGTTGTTATAGGTGTTTTAGTTGTTTAGGTGTTTTGGTTGTTTTAGGTGTTGCAGTTGTTTTAGGTGTTTTAGTTGTTTAGTTGTTTAGTTGTTATAGTTGTTATAGTTGTTTTAGTTGTTTTGGTTGTTTTAGTTGTTGTAGTTCATTAAGTGGTTCCAGTTGGTTTTGGTGTTCTAGTTGTTTTAGTTGTTATAGTTGTTTTAGTTGTTTAAGTTGTTTTAGTTGTTTTTAGTTGTGTTAGGTGTTTTATTTGTTGTTGGTGTTAGGTGTTTTATGTGTTACAGTTGTTTTAGTTGTTTTAGTTGTTTTAGGTGTTATAGTTGTTATAGTTGTTTTAGTTGTTTTTGTTGTTTCAGTTGTTTTAGTTGAATTAGGTTTTCTAGCTGTTTAAGTTGTTGTAGTTGTGTAGTTGTTATAGTTGTTTCAGTTGTTTCAGTTGTTTTAGTTGTTATAGATGTTTTAGTTGTTATAGTTGTTCTAGTTGTTTTAGTTGATTTAGGAGATATAGTTGTTTAAGGTGTTTTAGGTGTTGTTTTAGGTGTTTTAGTTGCTTAGTTGTTTTTCGTTGTTTTAATTGTTTTAGTTATTGTAGGTGTTCCATTTGTTTAAGTTGTTTTAGTTGTTTAGTTGTTTTAGTTGTTATAGTTGTTTTAGTTGTTTTATGTGTTCCATTTGCTTAAGGTGTTTTAGTTGTTTAGTTATATGTAGTTGTTTTAGGTGTTCTAGTCTTTTTAGGTGTTTTAGTTGTTTCAGTTGTTTTAGTTGTTATAGTTGTTATAGTTGTTATAGTTGTTTCAGTTGTTTTAGTTGTTTTAGTTGTTTTAGTTGTTATAGTTGTTGTAGTTGTTTTAGTTGTTATAGTTGTTTTAGTTGTTTCAGTTGTTTCAGTTGTTTTAGTTGTTTTAGTTGTTGTAGTTGTTTTAGTTGTGTGCTAGTTGTTTAGTTGTTTTAGTTGTTTTTAGTTGTTCTACTTGTTTTAGTTGTTATAGTTGTTTTAGTTGTTTCAGTTGTTTCAGTTGTTTTAGTTGTTTTAGTTGTTAAGTTGTTTTAGTTGTTTTAGTTATTTTAGTT
Source organism: Gammarus roeselii (assembly GCA_016164225.1). Taxonomy (NCBI): domain Eukaryota; kingdom Metazoa; phylum Arthropoda; class Malacostraca; order Amphipoda; family Gammaridae; genus Gammarus; species Gammarus roeselii. The sequence continues at coordinate 28,006 of SDVV010000706.1, forward strand.
GTTGTATGTGTTTTAGTTGTTGTAGATGTTATAGGTGTTTTCGGTGTTATAGTTGTTATTGTTGTTTAGTTGTTTTAGTTGTTTTAGTTGTTTTAGTTGTTTTAGTTGTTTTAGTTGTTTTAGTTGTTCTAGTTGTTTTAGTTGTTATAGTTGTTCTAGTTGTTTCAGTTGTTTTAGTTGTTTTAGTTGTTATAGTTGTTTTAGTTGTTAGAGTTGTTTCATTTGTTTTAGTTGTTTCCATTGTTTTGTTGTTTTTGTTGTTATAGTTGTTTTAGTTGTTCATAGTTGTTTTAGGTGTTTTAGTTGTAGTGGGTGTTATATTTGTTTTAGGTGTTTTAATTGTTTAATTGTTTTAGTTGCTTTAGTTGTTATAATTGTTTCAGTTGTTTTCGTTGTTTTAGTTTACATTGTCGTTTTAGTTGTAATAGTTGTTTTAGTTGTTATAGGTGTTTTAGTTGTTTTAGTTGTTTTAGTTGTTTTAGTTGTTCTAGTTGTTTTAGTTGTTTTAGTTGTTTAGTTGTTTAGTTGTTTTAGTTGTTTAAGATGTTGTAGTTGTTTCAGTTGTTATAGTTTTTAGTTGTTTTAGTTGTTGTAGTTGTTTCAGTTGTTTTAGTTATTATAGTTGTTATAGGTTTGTTAGTTGTTTAGGGTGTTTTAGTTGTTATAGTTGTTTTAGTTGTTTTATTTGTTCTAGTTGTTATAGTTGTTTTAGTTGTTTTTAGTTGTTTTAGTTGTTATAGTTGTTTTAGTTGTTGTAGTTTTTTTTGTTGTTATTAGTTGCTTTAGGTGTTATAGTTGTTGTAGGTGTTATAGGTGTTTCAGGTGTTTTATTTGCTCTAGTTGTTTTAGTTGTTTAGTTGTTTTAGTTGTTATAGTTGTTTTAGTTGTTATGAGTTGTTTTAGTTGTATCAGTGGTTTTAGTTGTTTTAGCTGTTATAGTTGTTTCAGTTGGTTTAGGTGTTTTAGTTGTTGTAGTTGTTTTAGTTGTTTTAGTTGTTTTAGTTTTTGAGTTGTTATGGGTGTTCTAGTTGTTTTAGGTGTTTTAATTGTTATAGTTGTTATAGTTGTTATAGTTGGTATAGTTGTTAAGTTGTTTTAGGTGTTTTAATTGTTTTAATTGTTATAGTTGTTCAAAGTGTTTTAGTTGTTTCAGTTCTTTTAGTTGTTTCAGTTGTTCTAGTTGTTATAAGTATTATAGTTGTTTTATGTGTTTTAGGTGTTTAGTTGTTATAGTTGTTCTAGTTGTTTTACTTGTTATAGTTGTTTTAGTTATTTTAGTTGTTTTAGTGTTTCTGGTTGTTATAGTTGTTATAGTTGTTTTTGTTGTTTTAGTTTTTTTAGTTGTTTAGGTGTTCTAGTTGTTGTAGGTGTTTTTGTTGTTTTAGTTGTTTTAGTTGTTTTTGTTGTTATAGTTGTTCTAGTTGTTTTAGTTGTTATAGTTGTTTTAGTTGTTATAGTTGTTGTAGTTGTTTTAGTTGTTATGGTTGTTTAGTTGTTATAGTTGTTTTAGTT
>SDVV010000707.1:0-29517 GCA_016164225.1 Gammarus roeselii
ATTCTCTTCCTCCTCCTACGAGCTAGCAGTCTCTATCGCAAAAACACATCGCTTCCCCAAATACGTCGTATTCTCAGACAGTCTGTGTGTCCTCACCCAGCTTAAAACACTGCACTATGAACATCCTGTTCTACGTAAGATGCAGCACGATCTCTTTGTGATGACCGAGACGGGTCAGGCAGTGGAATTCTGCTGGATCCCCGGGCACGCGGGAACAAGAGGAAACGAACTTGCGGACTCGCTTGCTAAACTGGCATCTACTCACCAAGAACAATTTTTCGCAATACATTACCGGGACTGGTTCCCGCCCTATCATCAACTTCCATATAACATCCCGATGGGATGAAATGTGGCAACAGAGTGGACAAAAATCTGCTTTCAGTCAAACCCTCAGTCGGAGATTGGGAAACAAAGTTCACCAACAGAAAAGACAAAGTGTTCATCAATCGCGTGTGCACAAGACACACGTGGATAACTCACAACCACCTGATGGATGTCGACATAGGACCAGACGCGCCACCTTGCCCCTGTTGCCTCAAAGTGGCTATCAGCGTGAAACACTTATTGATGGATTGCAATGCACTCGCGGCAGCCCGACGAGCGTTCCTAGATCCCCCGTGCAACCTACAAAGCCTACTCACGGACCCAACCTACCGTAAAAAGCTTATCGCTTTCGGATAACACACCGGATTACACGTAGCTTTCTAAACCTCAAACAACACATTTTACGAAGATACGCATTAACTCTTTACTTTCTCGTACGCGCTAGCACGCGAATATGCCACAATTGAAACATGTACTGACTTCATCTTGACAAAACTAATATTTTCACACGCGAGGCCGTGCGGACTTACCTGACTCAACGACGGTCGCGCCCTACGAGAGAGCCTATTATGACTCACGTTGAGGCTCTGGTGGAAGTGAAGCCCAAATCAAATCCTCCTACGAGAGCACACACAGCCACGAACCCATTAATTCTAGCAGACCACGCCCTACGGAAAGCGGTCGTTCCCGCGAACGCTCTCGATCTAAGATCACAGGGCAAACTCGCAGACGTGAACCTCATGAAAGTCATCACATCAAGGATCATCAAGGTCTGAGCCTGGACCGCGTTCGAAATGAACAACAGCTCAATACTTCATTAGAACTGCCTGGGACTCGGTAACAAAAAGAATTTCTATCCTTGATCAACACCCACGAGACCGACACCTAACCTCACAACAATCAACACCTCAAACTCCGATGAGACCGACACCTAACCTCACAATTTTTAAATGTCATACGTCGCCGCGAAGGACACCATAATGCGACTGCCCACGTCGGAATGACACTCATGATCCACCAAAGCGTACAGAACAGAACTCCAAGCTATTGCTTTGATGATAGCGTCTCAAGGCCAATAACAGTGGGATCTATCTATTCGTCACGAGGTCACGATCGCTCGGAAGCACTAACGACCAAATTGCTAAGCCAACTGCTCTTCCCCGTACTCCTCCTTGGAGACTTCAACAGCTACCACGAAATGTGATGCGTGAGAACTGAGCCCAGAGAATTGATAATGGCCAACACCATACGCGCTCACATCTAGTTTTTCCTCAATAGCGGACTACTCACCCATTTCACCTTCCGAAATTTAACCCCCCCCCCCCTCTATTCATCCATGTGCTCCCCCACGCTCAAGCCTTCAACACTGGACTATGACCGTATAACCCAGTCATCTTATCACTCCTCAACCAACCAACCAAACGATCATGCCGCACAAGAGCTTCAAACTCAACTACCGGAATACTATCTGGGAAGAATACTCGGCACATATCGTGTGGCACGATGTGGATGGTATCCCCGACGACATCTCAGAACACTTCTTTGTCATCCATCCATTTACACGACAAATTCTTTAGTGCAGCTACCGTATGCATTCCCTCAATATTCACCTTCGACCTTTTTTCCAAAACCATGGTTGTGCCCGGAGGTGCAAGAAGCAAGAGACGGGCGTGGAAGGCTGTACGCGGCCTTCCGCCGCTCACGGTCCCGCAGGAACCAAATAGCATGGGTAATGGCATCTGCTGTATTCCGCAAACTTCAAGTGGAGAAGAAGCGAGAAAGAGTGACCCAATAAGTAAACACTACCGAAAGTCCCCTTCTCCCCAGGTGGGGGAAAAATCAGAGCTATCCAGGGCTCCGAGCGACCTATCTGAATTCTTTCAGACGCAGACACCATTTATTCAACCTTCACGGAAATCGGGGATTAACTAACACGGACTTTTCGACAGGTATCGCAATTAGCAAATTACTCGGCTGCCTTCTAACTGATTAAACTTGAGAGAGAGTGAACATATTGACTTAACTTCCACGAATGAAGAATTCTTTATGCTATAGAACACACCCGTGAAACTTCAACCGTCCCGGACCGGGGACACACCAAATGTAAACATCTTCCTTAAGGTGCCCTTGAGTATCTATCTATTACAAGTGTTGAACATAATGCATTCGAACTCCTTTTTCTTGACTATTGGCGGGAATCTTTAATCATCCAGTTACCCAAACCCGGAAAATGACTGATCCACGTAACTACCGCCCCCCCCCCCCCCCCCCCCCCCCCCACTGCCTTTACCAGCGTCCTCTGTAAGACGATGAAAGGAATGATCAACTCACGCCTTATATACATTGAAATGCATGATGCTGGCCTCAACAACATCCAGAGCGGTTGCCGCAAGCGCCACACCACAACGGACCACCTTGTACGACTAGAATCTGACATCCGACAGGCTTTTGTCCGACGTGAATGTGTTTTCTATATTTTTCGACGTTTAAAAGGCATATGACGCAACCTGAAACTACGGTATTATGAAGGATCTTCACAGCAAAGGCCAGAGAGGCCGCCTACTACGTTTCATTTATCAATTTCTGCAAAATTGTACTTTCAGGTACAAGATCGGCGACACTCCTTTGCTGTCGTATTCGCTAGAAATCGGCGTCCCTCAGGGAAGTGTCCTCAGTGTCACTCTTTTTATCCTCAAAATCGACCAGCCAGCCGACATTCACTCCCGTGATCGAAGACTTCTCATTATTATACGTATGCGACTTGTATATAAGTTTCAGACACCCAAGCCTTCAAACTATTCATCATGAACGTCCTAAGTGTCTAAATAAAGTTGAGGACTGGGTTTCCTCCAACAAATTCCGATTCTCACCCTTTAAATCTAAATGCATGCTTTTTACTCTCGTTCTCGCCTTACACCTGGAACCAGCTCTAACGCTGCACAACACATCTCTAGTATACGAAGAATCTATGAAGTCGTGGCACTTGTTTGGGACCCTCTAAACTCGAATGGCGGCCCATATCACAGCCCTGGAGACCCGCTGCGAAAGGTCAGCGAGACGCACCCTTTCGGTAACCCCTGAAATTAGGTGCCGATATGGACACCGGCATGACGTTGTTCAGCACAAAAATACGCTCACGCATCGACTAAGGAGCTGTCGTTCAAGGTTCAGCAGTCAAAACCACTTGAACCTCTCTTTCATCGCAAACAACGCACTGCGTATCACAAACAGCGCGTTCCGTTCCACCCTCATTTAATCCCTGAACGTGCTAGCTAACGAGCTTCCACTTCCGCTCTGACGAGACAAACTCTCACGAAAATACTTTTTCAAGACTTGGGAGACTCTTCAACAACCCAGCACCAACATTTCTGAAAATATGCCCACAATTTTCCCTACGCGTGGACAACATACTGACCTCGTTGAACATCAATCGCAAGGCTATTAAGCCTTCGTTCTCCTACCGAATTCTTGAACTCAACACACCAACGTGAATGATCTACCCACCGATGGGCAATCTAGATCTGCTAATTTACCATGAAACAACAGTTCCAACTAACACTTATCAACGGGAATTTTCGAGACAACTCGAGGAACAATATCCTGAGTACCGTCAAATATATTATACACCGACTGCTTTAAAAAAAAATTGAGACAACTCTAGGGGCAATCTCCGGAGTACCCGTCCTATTTCCCTTGACTTCTATAAAACCGCGGACGGAGTGGGAGCTGCCGCTGTGAGCGGCTACCTTCCCCCCGCCGCCCGCGGGGGAGCCTACACGAGTCGGGTGGGCCAACTCCATCAGGATGCCTTGCCAGCGGGGCGGCGTCTGGGGCTCCGGCCCCAGCGGAAGCTCCTCAACCCACCCTATTTCATATCCTCGACGGTGGGGATTGCGCCTTGTGCGCTATCTCTGCGGTGTTGATGTGGACGCAGCCTGCGCGCTGCCCGGCCTTCGTGCCACCGACACTTCCAAGACAGCAGAGCCACGACATATACACTGCGTTGTTTTTCATGGTCAAGTGTACAATCCCCATAATTTTTCCCCTACAAAACATTCCTGGTCCACATGAGGTCACACTGCATTGTAGTGTGACCTCACACTGCATTGCAGTGTGACCTCACACTGCATTGCAGTGTGACCGAGGGACATGAACACGCTGTAAGCAATGTTCTAGTGTCCACAATTAAAATTATACCGCACGGGTGGTCATTTGTTAACTGCCACACAACCCACTAAGTTGATTCAGATAGCAAACAAAACACTACCCCCACCACTAAGCCGGCCACCCATTTCTCGTCTTCCTCCGCCTTTAGTCTCAACACGCGCTTGTCGGTGAGTGGCGGGGATTTCGGGCGGTGCGCTGGCGCGGTTTCCGTTACCGCAGGTGGAAGCCGGGGATAAGTAACTACAACAACCTCCCCCCCCCACAAGAAGCCTCTGTGTTCTCAGCAGAGCGCATTAGTAATCTCTAATTGCAAAAACAGATCGTCTCCCCAAATACGTCTTATTTTCAGACAGTATGAGTGCCCACACTCGGCTCAGAACTTTGCACCATGAACACCCTGCTCTACGTCGTGCAACATTTTTTTATAATGTCAGGGACGGGCCAAGTGAAAAAAATTGCAGTGTTTTTTCATATATATCGAGGTTGGTCGAGAACAGGTTAGCCAGGGAAGGGGGGTACTCGTGGGACCCGTATCTACGTTAAACCTACTCTGTATCTACGTTAAACCTACTCTGTATCTACGTTAAACCTACTCTTTATCTACGTTAAACCTACTCTGTATCTACGTTAAACCTACTCTGTATCTACGTTGAACCTGTTCGGAATCTACGTTGAACCTGTTCGGAATCTACGTTGTACCTATTCGGAATCTACGTTAAACCTATTCGGAATCTACGTTAAACCTATTCGGAATCTACGTTAAACCTATTCGGAATCTACGTTAAACCTATTCGGAATCTACGTTAAACCTATTCGGAATCTACGTTAAACCTATTCGGAATCTACGTTAAACTTATCCGGAATCTACGTTAAACTTATTCGAAATCGACGTTAAACCTATTCGATATCTACGTTAAACCTATTCGATATCTACGTTAAACTTATTCGGAATCTACGTTAAACCTATTCGGAATCTACGTTAAACCTATTCGGAATCTACGTTGAACCTCTTCGGAATCTACGTTGAACCTCTTCGGAATCTACGTTAAACCTCTTCGGAATCTACGTTAAACCTCTTCGGAATCTACGTTAAACCTCTTCGGAATCTACGTTAAACCTACTCGGAATCTACGTTAAACCTACTCGGAATCTACGTTAAACCTACTCGGAATCTACGTTAAACCTACTCGGAATCGACGTTAAACCTACTCGGAATCGACGTTAAACCTACTCGGAATCGACGTTAAACCTACTCGGAATCTACGTTAAACCTACTCGGAATCAGCGTTGAACTTACTCGGAATCTACTCTGCACCTACTTTGCCACTCTTCAATTGCCTTACGGGGGAGTCGGTGACTCCGATGGAAAACGGAAGCAACTACTACTACTGCATAGAAAATACCTAACGAAAATAGCTCGTTTTGTTTCGAGCACATGAAGTGCAAGCCTACCAGAATTGGCGATGTTCGTGCCCTGGAGGAACTTGCGATGACTCATGTCTTAGCTACGGTGGAGACGAGTCACCGATCTAATCTCGCCTACCGGTCAAACCTGAGCTCTTTGAAGAAAATTACCGGCCTATACGAAACAATCTTTAAAATAGATAAGGAAATTGAAACGAGTGATTGTGCAACCTCACAATGTATGTTATTGATAGAACACATGAACGAGGACATATTCAGATGGCGTCGTATCAGACTTGTTTCGTTAGATTATTCCTGTCTACACCGGCGTGCATGTGTCGCAAGAGGACGATTCAAAATAATTCTGACTTCCGCGCGCACTGCAGTGCGAGATAATCGACAAGTTAATGGCGAGGAAGGCCACATGGACTCGTGCCGGAGCTCCGGAATAGAAGGGTCTCTGAATTCAGTTTGATCAAATCAGGAACACTGCCTTCATCTACATCTTGAGATGCATACAATTAAGGACCTACTGGGCGAAGTACGCATTTATTCTTCATTCGCGCTACAGAAGGAGATCAGAAATGATTGTAGTATTTTTATGGCTGAACTTCACGCCCTACCTGGGAGCTGTAGGACTCGCTTAGGACCTCTTCATTTAATCTGATCTTGATTTCGCCTGTAAATTCCGGCAATATGTGTACGTTTTCCAGAGCCACTAACTACCGATATTGTTGTAAGATTGGCTACATTTTTCAAGTCTTATCGGGGTCTTGGTGGTGCATTTTTTTTTCTACGTGGATAATGGCCTCTGATCTCTCGCTCTACGATGTGGATTCATCACGGTGCGAGCACAGCTTCATCTGTCTGCCTAGAATTTTTAATGATTTGAGACGAAATTAGACACAAGAACAGAGTATGCTTGCTTGTGGAAGGGCTTGTGTTACTGTCCTTTTTGAACTTTGAAACGAGTTCGTGAAGACGTTTGCATGCCGATGTATCTGTCCTCCAAGGTGTATCGGAATTTCAATTCGCTATAATTAGAGTAACTCAGTACATGTACGGGTTTTTGAGACCAAGTGTTGCGCGAAAAGAGAATTGTCTTTATTTGGGAACACGATACCTTCTCAAAATACGCCAATCCATAATTTCTCTCGCATGTGTAAGGTTACTAAACATAGGTTCGACGCCGACATGGACACCGGAATGACGCTGTTCAGAGCAAGAATACGATCGCGCAAGGACTTCGGAGCCGTTGTCTACGGTTCTGCAGTCAAAACTATTCTCGACCATCGCAAACAATGCTTTGCGTATCACAACCGGCGCGTTCCGCTCCACCCCAATCGAATCCCTTAACGTGCTCGCTAACAAACTTAAACTTTCACTTCCGCTCCGGCGAGACTAACTTTCACTGTAATACGATTTTAAGACTAGAAGTGTAATCAACAACCCAGCAATCAGCCACATCACCAAAATATTCGATAAGCGCCTTTTTACGGCTAAAAAAAATACATGCCCACCTTGTTCCTTACGTGTTGACAACCTGCTGACCTCGCTCAACATCAAGCGTGAAGCTATTAAGCCTTCATTTTCCTACAGAATCCTTCAAATTACTATACCAACATGGATGATCAACCCACCACCGGTCAACCTAGACCTGCAAATGTACCCTAAAGCAACTACTCCAGCCAACGCGTACCGGCAGGAATTCTTAAAACTACTTGAGAAAGAATATTTAGAGCACTGCCACATATACACAGACGGCTGTAAAACCGTAGACAGAGTGGGAGCCGCCGCTGTGCGCGGGGTCACCCCACTCTCGGCCACTCTCCCACAAGGGGCCTCCGTGTTCTCTGCGGAGTTTCGCGCACTCGAACTAGCCGTCTCCATCGCAAAAACACATCGCTTCCCCAAATACGTCGTATTCTCAGACAATCTGAGTGTCCTCACCCAGCTTGAAACACTGCACTAAGAACTTCCAGTTCTACGTAAGATGCAGCACGATCTCTTTGTGATGACCGAGACGGGTCAGGCAGTCGTTTTCTGCTGGATCCCCGGGCACGCGGGAATAAGAGGAAACGAACTTGCGGACTCGCCTGCTAAACTGGCATCTACTCACCAAAAACAATTTTTTGCTATGCATTACCGGGACTGGTTTCCTATCATGAACTCCCATATAACATCCCGATGGGATGACATGTGGCAACAGAGTGGACAAAAAATGCTTTCAGTCAAACCCTCAGTCGGAGAACGGGAAACAAAGTTCACCAACAGAAAAGACCAAGTGTACATCAACCACGTGTGCACGGGACACACGTGGATAACTCACAACCACCTGATGGATGTCGACATAGGACCAAACGCGCCACCTTGCCCCTGTTACCACCAAGTGGCTATCAGCGGAAAACACTTATTGATGGATTGCAACGCACTCGCGGCAGCCCGACGAGCGTTCCTAGATCCCCCGTGCAACCGACAAAGCCTACTCACGGACCCAACCTACCGTAAAAAGCTCATCGCTTTCGGAAAACACACCGGACTATACGAAGCTGTCTTAACCTCAAACAACCGTGCAAATGAGGTGGTCTCTCCACCCCATTACGCACAGAAATAACGACACACTTCACGAAGATACGCATTAACTCTACTCTCTCGTACACGCTAGTACGCGAATATGCTAAGATATAAATATGTACTGACTTCATCTTGACAAAACTAATATTTTCGCGCGCGAGGCCGTGCGGACTTACCTGAATGAACGACGGTCGCCTCCTACGGGGGAGCCTATTATGACTCACGTTGAGGCTCTGGTGGACGGCAAATAGTGTCGATAGAGAAGCTTGCTGTGGTAATTCTTAGATATCCATCACGGAACTAAATTGTCAAGTTTGCAATATTCGCGTTTAACAATTTCTGTTCGTGTCTGCTGCAGATGATCGTGCTGGCAGCAGCAGCTGCAGCAGTGGAGGCGCGCCTTCCCCGGGCTTGACGTCGCCCAACGACTCTTCCACGCGGGACTCATCCCCAGACATAGTGGTGTTAGGGCATATTCAGTCCCCCCCGATGGTGGGCGCCCGCCGACACCAGCCCCCACACCCTGTCTCCCGGTCCGTGCACACTCAACAAATTGCCGCAGGTAACTTCCTGGCGTCTGCACGGCAAAGGGACGCTTCGGGGTCTTTCGCTTTCTTGAACCACTTCTTTGATCACGAAACATTGTGTTCGTGCGTCAGCATAGTTGGTTCTTGGACAGGACGGCATGGAACCTTGATGCACATGCTTCGGGTGGTACGCCACCGTCCATGATGCTAAAAAAGATTTCATTGCTGAAGTCACATTTTCTTTGAGCTCTATGATCTTTTAATTTAGTTTGTCCATCACTCGACCTTCGACGCCAAGGTCGCCACTACTCGAGTTTTTTTCTAATAGTATCCTTGATAATCCAAGTTGATTAGCTACTCCCGAAGAAGGGTTGCTTATGATAGGCAACAGAGACATTTAACCGGTCTGGAAATGGTTCGGGGCGATGCCAGAGAAATTTACTAAAGGGTTAAATAGTTAGTTAGATAGGATACTCTGGTCGGTACGCATAATTCTTTTATTGAAAGGGACAAGATTTTGGTCTTTCGGCATTATTGAACTTCATATTTACCACTTATTTTGGTTAGCTGAAAATTTGACGTGACTTTGCTATATCGTGTTGCTCGGATAGTTCATCTTGAAAAGAAGAAGAATCTCGTCAAGCAACACGAAGTCAGAGTCGTCCATCAATTAATATACAATTAACACTGGATAATTACGCTATTTTGACTTTGAGAATATTGTCTAACCATTTTACAATTTCTATATTATTCGAAGCGAACATTGTTGTGTTGCAACTCCTGATGCTTGTGCTTCAGAACACTTGATATCTATCTATTGTTTGTGTCTGGATAGACCGACCTATTTTTAATGTATATTATTTTCCATGGTAAGTTGCTCGGGTTATTTGCTGAAGCGCCTCCTAATTTAGGACTGCTGAGCCACCTCTGTTTCATATGCTGCAGTTGGTTTGCTCTCATTCCGCATTAATAATAGCTAAGGAAGTGGATTGACACTCACCGAACCCCTAATGATCGGCTGTCCCTCGTTTGCTCTGCAGCGAGTAGTGGTGACCTGGACGGCAGCCCCGACCTGTCTGGCTGCGGCCGCCCTAATGTTAGCGACCTCGCCTCTCCCCCCGACCGCAGCCAGCGTTCCAGAGGTTAGATGTTACTCCTGCCGCCTTCGCCCTCTAGTGGAAGCAGAACTATTCCTACCTCTTTCAGTAGCAGTGGTCTGTTAATCTCACGGGACACTCTAGCGCTGCCCGCTTCGCCTTTAGTCCGCGCCAGTAAGGGACACGCAAAAATCAGGGTTACATTACCCTGTTCGAAGAGGTTACCAAGTTGCCTGTTTGCAAAGAATATAATTTTCGAAAGAATTAAATCTCGTTGGTTACAACATTTCTGCCACTAACTATTGAACGTTGTATTAAATTGGCCATTTAAGCTAATATTTCTACCACTCTAACTCCTTCCGCTAAAGCAGCTCTGAAACTCATCCAAAGAATGTGAATGCTTCACTCTAGATGAGAGCCTTGAGTGTAATTACAATACGTTATCTTGAACTGTCATGTTACGAACACTACAATCATCTGTGTGCTACTAACCGCCGTCTCATCGCCAGACCTGAGTTCGCTGCTGTCGGAGTTCTGCGACCGCCGCGCTCCGGGCTGCGAGAAAGGGCTCCACGTCGCTCTCCAGAAGCTCAAGATATCGGACTACGAGGCTAAGCAGATCCTAGCCAATAAGGCGATGCGCGAGCCTGTGGGCGGTACCGTCCGTGTGCCCACCTCCAACTGGTCGGGCTATGGCTTCAGCAAAAGTTCGCCCACTTATCAGATCAGGAAACAGTTCCAAGAGGCCGGGCTACTAAAGAAAACTGTGGACTGCAGCAGCAACGCTCCGGCGCAGCAGTGGACGGGCGAAGGAGAAGGTGACGAGGAAACTGCTAGTGATGAAAACGCCAACAGGAGCGAGGGTTACAATAGCGGTAACTGGTCGGGAACACGCGGCGCACTGGATCAGCAAGATGATGAGGCACCCACGACGGGTCTGCCGCAGAGGCAGCCGCGATCCGCTGTCGGAGAAGGTACGCTCGCGACCAGGATTGCTTCAAGATTACTTCTAGTTCAGGGAATTTCTCGTTGAGTTTAGCGCATGAAGCATACGTTCATGTTTAGGTTCAGACGACAATCTGTTAATGAGTGAACTTTTCAGTTTGTTTTGCTATAATTTTTTTCAGATAGTTGAGCTTTGAAGATTCATAGTTTCGCACTTGAATTCCTTTGGTTTCATCCTTATTTTTTGTTGCTGGTACCGCATCATTTTTAGTTCTCCATTACCTCGTTTACAAGTTGCCCTCGCTCTATGATTCGCTTTACTCACCTGTTCGCCTTCTCCATCTGTCTTTGCATTTATTATCTACCGTAGTTTCCAGCCTCCTCATTCCTATGAATATTCATCTTGTATAGATAATGGTTGATTTTGACGCTTCTCTGATGTGTTTTCGCGCCCTTGGCATCCCGCTGTCGGGGTGGTCGTGGGTGGGGGGGGCCCGGCCATTATGACGCGGCGGGGGTAAACCAGTGAAAACTGTCAAGCCCTGCTGCTGACGACGGATCCTCGGACTGCACTCGTGACCCAGAGTGTATGTTGAGGGGGTACCGGCCGGACCCTTTAGCACAAAAGGGCTAAGCTGTGTGAGTGTGAGCGTACGAGGGTGTGAGGTGCGCCTTGCCGTCGGCCACCCCCCTTTCTGGGGGATGCGGCCTAGTGTCTGTATCTGTATAGATACATTTTGGATCTCGGCCTTTGTCCTTTGGCTTGGCTATAATGGAATGCCTTACAAAGTCTTTCTCGGTGAGTCAGGGGGCAACACGAGCGAGGGACTGCAGCAGCTCTTGTCGGCGAACGCCACTGAGGAGGACTGGCCGAGTGACAGCAAGTGGAGCTGCAACGACGGTGCCTCGTCGCCAGGGGTCGCAAGGAGCGCCGCCAGCGCTGTTGACTCAGGCCTTGCCGCCTCTATCACCTCCAGCAACCAGGTGCGACAACATTCGCATTTTAGTTAGCTACTTGCTCTTTGAGGCTCGGGCCTTCCTAAAGTATTCGTTAGGTTCACGTGTCGCACGTAGGCATGGCTTTGCCTGGTGGCATGTGCACCCTTATTTCTCTTCAGACTCTCCTCGACTTCACCCTTTACTATCTCCTTTTCTCTTCCATACTGAATTTACTTGAATTTCCTTTCCTCTTATGCATCTTATGCTCGGTTTAAATTTCTTTCAGCTTATCTCACGCTCCCTCTTGCCAACTTTCCCCAGTAGTCGTTGCACACCGGTCCTAAATTTTATCCATGGAGTGGCTAGTAACAGCTAAGCTGCCGATTTCATGCTACATTTTTCTACGTATCTCCTCATTGCTCTTTTTTCCGTTCGTGCTGTTCTCATGCTCAAGATTCCCTACACTTTGTGTAGATCTCATGCATGGTATTCCCGTTTCTTGTCTCTTCAGCAGTTGTTGCAGCGCATTGACCTCGGCACCTTAAGGACGACTGTGAATCGTTGGGGCTCTACAGCAGGGTAGGGAAGCGGTAACTCGCATTGCTACCACTCTGAGAGTGCTGGGACCATTATGTCCTCAGCACTTTGAGTTTCTGTACCTCCGTTGGCATCCGTGCTTCCCATTGTCATTGCAGATTGAAGGACGTTGATGACTTGACACAGTAGTAAACTCAAATCACTTAGCGTATAGATTGAGGCGGCACTGGTTGCCGGTTTGACGATCGCCAGCAGGAGGACGCAGACTCCTGCGCTCGTGGAAAGCCTTGCTACTCTAATCTCTTTGGGGCTCTGTCGTCGTCCTCCTCTTAGTCCACAGTATCTTGAATAAAACTAGAGGTGGATTGCACTCTACGCTGACTTATTGTATTACTAATAGCAGAGTTGACGTTGAGCGACCATCCATGGGCACTAGTAAAATCCCATGTGTGTGTACTGCAATTGTATGGAGGCTTCAATCAGCTATGTTTCTACGTGACATACGTAAAACGATCACAGCATGCTGGTAACCAGTCTCTGGCAGTGAAGTGTTAGTGTCCCTGTAATTTGAGGTGTCCAATGAATTTTATCGCACGTGTTCTATTTGTGCGTATCTCGCGTGCAGGCCAGCCTAAGCCTGAGCGACCCTGAGAGCAGCGACGGCTTCGGCAACAGTGGTTCCTCTGGCTGCTCTTATTCCAGCAGCGGCAGCACCTCCGCGGGGACTGCAGGTGGGTACACTTGGGTGTTGGGCCAACTTCGGGCGGTAGTACTCGACTTGAATATTGAGTGCAGCAGGTGTCTGTGGGGTATGGTACAATAGACGCTAAAGATTGGTTCTTTTTGCAGTTTGTTTCCGATATCCCTGTTTGAAGATAGTATATTTTTATAGATACATCTGTCCGTTTGCTTTAGGTCTGGAGGAAACTGCTTTGTGTTTGAACACATAATGGAAAACGTACTATCTTCATGCAGGGATATGGAAAAAAAGCTGAGACTCTATTTCATCTTCCTTACGTAGCTCCTAGGTAGTGAAGGCCCGTGTGATATTATTTCCAGAGGTGAAAAGTGTAAACTCTACTATAAACCTTCATAAAATGTAATTACATCTGGATGAAATTTCCCAGAAATCTATGCTGTGCTACTGGTCATATGATCAGACCTGTGCAGGTTGTATGGCAATAAGATGTCCTGAGAATTGTTTCATGTCAGAGAGTAGTGTGCTGATGTTCCATGTCATAGAACTGTGTTCAAGTTCCTAGATTTCAGATATTTCTGCTCGAGACTTTATCGGTATCCACGTACAATTTGAAAGATTGGACAAGTCGGAGTGGATCTCATCGACTGTTTGTGCTAAAAATACCTGGATTCACACGCGCTTAAGATTCCTGTCACTCTGATCTGCTGAGACTGTTGATATTCGTTTCATTGTGTTGTGGCTGCTTAGCCCAAGCTCCTCATGCAGTGGAGGAGCCACAAATGGCTTACAGCTCCGAAACCTAGATGCCCACTTACATGTGCATGTTGAAAATCATACGGCCAGCGTAGGCCACTAGATTGCATCCCACACCACCTAAATAAATTGATGGGGTCTCGCGGGGTCTCGCGCCGACGCGTTATCACGATCGAGCCTGCGTGACTGGTTCCCAATCATCTACTCACTTATAACATCGAGATGAACGACTTGTGGCAACTAAGTGGAGAAAAGATGCTTGTAGCTAAACCCTCGGTAGGAGAAAAGGAAGCAAAGTTTACCAATAAAAGAAACCAAGTGTTCATCAACCACTTGTGCACGGGACACACGTGGATAACCCACGACCACCTAATGGAAGTGGACTTGGGACCGAACGCGCCACCATGCTCCTGTTGCCACCAGGTGACAATCGATGTGAAACTTACATATGGGTTTCAATGCACTCTCAGCAGCCCAACAAGCCTTCTTAAGCCTCCCGTGCAACCTACAAAGCCTGCTCACAGACCTTACTTGCCGGACAAACTAATCTCATTCGGAAAACATACATGAGTATATGAACCCGTGTAAAACAATCCGCATTTAAATCCTCCCCGTTCTTGAACGCACTAGCTTGCTTGTATATCACAGTTGAAGTTCTTATTTGACATCGGAATTCGCGTTTGTTCACATACTGATTATAAACAGATCTTTCCAGAGAACCCCTCTTTTCATAGTACAGGCTGGTTCCTAATTTGTGCTGGGATCTTGAAACGCACGTTTGCTTGCATTGTTGGTGATACTTTGAATTTACGTAATTTAAAATCGGTAAAGCCGGTCAAGAGGCCTTCAAAAGTGAGCTGCCTGGCCCCTGGCACGATCCAGGGGACCGATGGGGAGTAGAAAGAAACCCCATTTCGGACAGACCAGCATCACCTCCACAGCGATGACAACCAAGATTCCAAAGGCCAATAACGTCAACCTCTCCATGATGACCAGCGCCACCTCAGCTGAAGATGACCAGAGAGACAACCGCTTCGACTAGTTGACCAGGAACGTCAAGGAAATCAGGAATCTACTATGCCAAGCGACCGGCCTCTGAGCAGGAAGCAGAAGTTTTCGCCGCAGAACCTAGCACAATCGACGACCGTCTAACGAGGCTCAAGGGCTATGTCAAGACCATTTTTCTCCATATCCACGAACTAGTAAAAAACCAACAAACTAAAGACCCTCAACTTACGCAAGTACCTCAACCTCCGACGACAACTTCGACGACTCTCCACCCCACAAAAACCCAACCGAGCTCCGAGGGCTACAAGGAGGAAGCTATACTCGCCATTCAATGAACACAACTCGTTCAACAATAGTCATACCTTTCCCCAACACCTAAAGGTCACGTTCGACGCCAGCGACAGACCCGATATTTGTCCATACACTCAGCGAAAAGAGCAGGGCTCTTTCACTGTCCGCCCAGTCCTGAGCACCGCCACCAACGGTGACGAAGGCTTTGCCATCAGAGTAGACACAGAACTTCGAAGTGACACAATTCTCTTCAAAATTAGACACAGTGAAAAGCCATGCAAAGTAGTGCCACACCCGACTTTCTCAACAAGTTCAGGTTTGATCTACGTTGAAGATATCCCGAAGGAGGAAATCGAGGAGTACATAAATGGACTCGTTCAATACGAAGACTGCATTGTCGAAGCAAAAATCGCACCAAAGATCACACCAAGAAAAAGACCACCACAGCCCTAATACTAGAATTCAACTGCCCTACTACACCTAAATATCTAGACATTCCATTCTGCGCTACCAAAACCAAGGTTACACCATTTGAGAGACGTCCGATGCGATGTTATAAATGCCAGAAATACGGACACGCAAGAGGAAACATTAATGGTAAGCAAAGATGCTCATACTGCTCACAGGACGACCACGACAAACGGGAAGATCCCCAGTCGTGCCAGTCCGAAGAACAACACTGTTTTTACTGCTAAGTAAACGGGCACCGCACCAGACATAGATTGCCCAGAGGAGGAGACTGAGAGAACGATTCTCCAATACCAGATAGATCACGGGGTCGGGCGACGAGAGGCTGATTTCTCGATGCGCTCTTCCAAGAATGACTCTCCTACCCAGGAAAAAAGACCGGCACCGTTTCCCACCCACTTCCTCATAACGTTCAACGAAAGTGATGCAAGCAAAGTTGCATTTTCAACTAATCTATTTATAATGAAGTCACTCACCGACCAACTTGGAGGAAACCTGAAAGAAATTCAACGACAAGGGAAGAAATATCTGGCCTACGTCGTAAAACGTGAACATAGTAACGTTATGCAGAAGATTACCCACAGAAACAAACTCTGTAACATTGAAATACAACCGTCCTTCAACGTTACCAAACGAATTAAATACACCTCCCGTTACACACCTACAACTGACCTCGGTGCTTTTGCTGAAGGTCTAGCTGAGGATTACGGAGTTACCGAAGTCCGTCAAGCAACATGGATAAAATAACGTAACACAAGTTCTACTGCATACCAAATTACCTTCCCAGGATACGACGCACCGGAATTGATAGTAATCACGGATGAACAAGGAAGAACCAAAATCAACCCAGTTGCAACATGGGCCTAAAATGCCTTGAATACGGCCACGTAATAGCACACTTCTAGCCACATACACCCCAACGTTGTAAGAAGTGCGCTGGCGAGCACGACAGGAACGACTGCACGGCCGCTACCCTAAATGTTAGCACTGCTTGTGCTACCATGAGGCAGGCGATCACGACTGCCAAGTACACATGGACCAAAAAGAAATGACGATCGCACAAAATGAACGCAGAGTTACACGGAAACGAGCCATCCAAATCTTGTAAGACGATAACCCAATTCACCTTAGTTATACCAAAGCAGTCAAATCGTCAATTCAACCATACCCTCCCCCGACGATATCCACACATCGTCAGGATAACATCGTAACAAGACTCCAGCATTCCTACCCGGCTGCAGTGCTTCCTCACTCAGCCCAGCGACCGCCCCTGCACTAAAGATGCACAGTCCTAGAAATAATTCCTGCGGTGCCTAGGAGGACGGCGAGATGGATACATCCCCCGCAGTTGACCACGCTGCAAGGCTCACTACTACTAAAACGAAAAGACCAAAAGATGAAAAAGCCTCCAATGATCAGGCACCACTGAGCAAAACGATTAGTAACAACCCGCAAATAACTTCTCACTAGGACAATAATCCAGATCTACCTCCACCTGTCTCAAACGCGGCTCCATTCGTGGAATACCACTGCGAGAGACACGACCCTCCGTTAACAAACCCGACTTACGAACACGCCACCAGCGAGAACAATCACGACCTCGACGACGGCGTTTAGAAAAACTATCTCGACAAACTCGTTGGCGAGTCCCCTGAACAACCAGTTATCTCACCTGGCCCAAATAGCTCACAGTTTACACAACCACCCACACAGACCAAAAAGGCTACCACAAAAGAAGAGCGCATCGCTCACGAAGCAAACACAAAGAGCACAAACCCTCGTTCTCTCACAAGAGCACTCGCAGCCGCGACCGCAGCAATTGCGGCAGACCGTCTTCTACCGAAGGAGGACACTCCCGACCCAGAACCCCTAGGCAAACTCAAAAACGCGAGCACCACAAAAGCTCAACCAAATCACGCGACCACCCTAGATCATCAAGGTCAGAGTGCGAACAGCCTTCAAAATGAACACCAAAATACTCCAGTGGAACTGCCAGGGACTCGGGAACAAGAAAGACGAAATACGATCCCTAATCGCCACCCATAAACCTTTAGTGATTGGCCTCCAGGAGATTGAACTCCGAGAGACCGCCACCCTCAGAATCCCCCAATATGTCGTACACCGCCGCGAAGGCCACACCAACGTGACTGCTCACGGCGGAGTGGCACTTATGATCCACCAAAGCGTTCCTCACCTCCCTCTTCCCCTGAGAACAGAACTCCAAGCTATTGCAATAAAGATATGCGTCTCAAGGCTAATAACAGAGGTATCCATCTACTCTTCATGGAACAATGACCTCTCGGAAGCACTAATGACAGAATTGCTAAACTAACTGCCCTCGCCAATACTCCTCCTTAGAAACTTCAACAGCTACCATGAAACATAGGGATGCGTGAAAACAGACCCCGGGGGAGTGATAATGGCTAACACCATAAGCACTCGCAACCTGGTCATTCTCAACGATGGACAACCCACCCGAATCACGCCCGAAAGTGAAACTGCCATCGATTTATCCATATGCCACCCTACTCAGGCACTCCAAACTGATTGGGAAGATAGGCCTTTAACACACGACAGCTACCATAACCCAGTCATCATATCGCTTCTCACCAACCAACCAAGAAACCCTGCCCCACAAGAACTTCGATTCAACTTCTGGAAAACCAGCTGGGTGGAATACTCGGAACACATCACGTGGAACGATATGGATGGCATCCCCGAAAACCTTTCGGAACACGACCTCGTTGCCTAACTAAACGAAGAGTTTAAAGCTACAGCCGAGACAATCATTCCTCAATATGCCCCGTCAACCTTCTTTCCGATACCATTGTGGTGCTGAGAGGTCCAAGAAGCAAGAGATAAGCGTAAAAGACCATACAACGCCTACCGACGTGCACGGTCCCTCAGGAACCGAGTAGCGTAGAAAAAAGAATTTGCTGTTAATCAAAAACTTCGAATGGAGAAGGAACGTGAAAGCTGGGCACAGTTAGTCAACACTTTTAATCGAAACACCCCCCTCTCCTAAGAGTGGAGAAAAAATCCGACGTATCCAGGGAAAACCCGAGCGACCTATTAACATCCTTTCAGACGGAGGCAGAACTTATTCTTCCCTCTCGGAAATCGCAAATAAAACTAGCTCAGACTTTTAGCCAGATTTTGCAATCGAAAACTACACAGCTGCTTTCCAACGGGAAAAGGACTTGCGAGAAAGCGAAAATCTTGACTAAACTTCTCGAAACGAAGAGGCCTACAAGAAACTTATCTCCCTCCACGAACTTCAGGGTGCCTTAGACCATTCACGTAGAACTTCACCTTATTTAAAGTGTTCAACACTCTGCATTCAAACTATTTTTTAGCGATCAATGGCGGGAATCTGTATTTATCCCAATACCCAAACCCGGGAAATTCCACGGTGACTCGCGTAACTACCGCCCCATTGCCCTTACCAGTGTCCTATGCAAGACTATGTAAAGGATGATTAACTCGCGTCTTGTTGACTATCTTGATATGCAAGCAGGCCTGAACAGCATCCAGTGTGGCAGCCGCAAGCGCCACTCTACGACGGACCACCTTGTAAGACTGAAATCTGACATTCGACGAGCTTTTGTCCGAGGGAAACTCGTGGCTTCCATATTTTTCGACGTTGAAAAAGCATATGACACTACTTGGAAGTACGCAATCATGAAGGATCTCCACCGCAAAGGCCTGAGAGAACACCTACCACGTTTTATCCATAAATTTCTGCAAAACCGTACCTTCAGGGTCAGAGTCGGCGACACCCTGTCACCATCGTATCCTCAAGAAATGGGAGTCCCAGGGAAGCGTCCTCCGCGTCACTCTTTTTATCCTCAAATAGACCAGCTAGCAGACACTTTCCGCGTGATGGAAGACTTTTCTCATCATTATACGTGTACAACCTGCAAATAAGCTACAAGCACCCAAACCTTCTAACGATTCAACATGAACTCCAGATATGTCTAAACCTAATCGGGAACTGGGCCTCCTTAAACTGATTCCGATTTACACCCTCCAAAACGAATAACATGTTCTTTACTCGTGTGCCCGGCTAACACCGAAAACCAGCCCTAACGCTGAACAACACTTCGCTAGTATACGAGGAATCTATAAAATCCCTCTGTCTTGTGTGGGACCCTAAACTCACATGGCGACCTCATATTGCAGCCCTGGAGACTCTGCAAAAAGGCAACCGGACTCATCCTCTCTGTTACATCCTTGAAATTCGGTGCCGTATGGACACCGGCTTGACGGTATTCAGAACAATAATACGCTCGCGCATTGACTACAGAGCAATTGTTTACGGTCCAGCAGCCAAAACCACCCTTGAACCTATCTCCATCATCGGAAACATGTCCTGCGTATCACAACCAGTGCATTCCGTTTCATAACCATAAAATCCCTGAACGCGATTGCTAACGAGCTTCCTTTTCCGCTCCGGAGATACAAACTCTCACTGAAGTACTATTTCAAGACAAGGAGCTACATCAATAGCCCAGCACTCGGCGACGTCACCAACAGTCTCGATAAACGCCTCTTTGTGGCCAAGAAAGAACATATGCTCACCCTTTTCTCTACGTGTGGACAACTTACTGACCTCGCTGAACATCGGTAGCAAAGCAATCAAGCCTTCATTCTCCTATCGAATTCTCCAAATCAACACACCAGCATAGATGATCAGCCCACCGCTGGTCAACCTAAATTTGCAAGCTTACTTCAAAGCAACAACCCCAACCAACACATACCGCCGAGAATTCTCGCGACCACTTGATGAACAGTACTCTGAGCACCGCCATATATACACACTGACGGAACCAAAACATCGGACGGAGTGGGAGCTGCCGCCGTGGGCGAAGGGACCTCACGTTCGGCCACCTCGCCTCTTGCAAAAAAGGCCTGTATTTTCTGCTGGCCTGCACGCACTCGAATTGGCCATCTCCATTACAAAAATTGACCGCCTCTCCAATTATGTTATATTTTCAGTCAGTCTGAATGTTCTCACCCAGCTGAAAACTCTGCTCTTTGATCATCCTGCCCTTGGAAAAATACAACACGACCTATTCACGATGTCCGAGCGGTCGAATTCTGCTGGATATCTGGACTCGTGAGAATAAGAGGAAACGAGCGCGCAGATTAGATTCCCTCGCAAAACGAGTGTCTACCCAGCAAGAACAATTTATCTCCATACATTACCGAGACTGGTTCCCAGTTATTAACTCGCGTATAACATCACGATGGAACTACTCTTGGCAACTGGGTGGACAAAAAATGCTTGCAGTTGCACCATCCGTGGGAGAGTGGAACATCAGGTTTTCTGATGGGGGAGACCGTGTTCATTAACCGTTTGTGCACGGGGAACACGTGGATAACCCACAATCACCTGATGGACGTAGACATGGGACCGGACGCACCACCATGACCCTGTTGCCACCAAGTGGCAATCTGTGTGAAACGCTTACTTATGGATTGTGATGCACCCGCAGTAGCCCGACGAGCCTTCTTGAGCCCCCCCCGTTCAACCTACAACGCCTGCTCACAGAAACAGCATACCAGAAAAAACTAATCGCTTCCGGAAAACACACCGGAATATACGAAGTCGTGTGAAACTTACGAGGTTTGGATCATCTCGTTTTCCTGAACTCTGTACTCTCTGCCTATCAATTATGAACTTAGATATAACTTCGCACGCGAAGCTGTGCAGAATAGATGGATCTTCGTGCCCTACTGGGGAGCCCTCGGTGATTTCACGTTGGGGCTCCAGTGGTAAACTGAAGAAACTACTACTTCTACTTATATGACATCGCGCATGAAGGTGTGCGAACCAACCAGAACCTACGGGTCTTCGTGCCCTTCTGGGGAGTGTGCGATGACCCGCGTTGAGCTCCGGTGGTAATGAAGACCGAATCAAAACCTCAGACACGTGTGTTGAGACGGGGAGGAGAGAAAAAGTAACCGGCTGAGGAGTGTGGTGAAGTGTTATTGCTGATATCTGAAAAACCTTTATGGGTTGTGTGTCAGCTAACAAATGGCCGGTCGTGCGGGTATAATTTTTACTGTGGACATCAGCACATTGTTACTGCCATGCACCAACTAGACGCGTATAGGGACGGCTTCATGGGGGACAGGTATGTTTTGTAAAGAGAAACGTGATGGATGGGGATGGGCCCGGTTACTATAACGTAGCTTGGGTAAAACAGCTGACACTGTCGGATACTGCCGCTGATACTGATCTCGGACCGCACTCTTGACCCGAAGCGTGGTGGCGCTAAAGAGCTGAATTCGTTTGCTTGCGAGTGTATGTGAGAAGCGTAACGTACACTCTGCCGGAGGTCACCCAACTTTCTAGGCAAATCGGCCTAGTGTTTGTATCTGTATAAATTACGTTACCGGCTTATCGATTGCTCTCTTTGTTACATGGAATTAACTGATTGAGGGTTATCGAAGTTATTTTTTGGTTGCCGGATTAATGGGATCACGCAGTTAACTTTTTGATCACTGGTGCCCACATTTGACTAGCTTTGCGCCATTGCTACCACCGTGACGACCATCACTATTACCACCAACGACACCACCTCGATCGGTATCACTATCACAGCTGCAGCTGAGCACCCTACGTAAACCCAAGTATCGTTACATGGAATGAAGGGTAACCTCTGCACACGATAGCTATTCAGGCTCAAACAAGAATGGCCAACTTTGGCAGAGTAATTGGCAGAGATTCACTGATGTCTGCAATGAGAAAGAAGATGTCGTAGTAGAACCCTTATGTGTAGATTGCCAATGGGCGCACTACGGGAGATTTCCGCGACTAATGACGCTACTACTTTTCGTGTCACTCCTGCTTCCAGTAAGTAGTACTCTCCAAGGAGGATGAAACAATGTGTGAAGCAGCACCTTGGTTAAAAGTTCGAAAAATGTCTAAGTATGAAAGAACAAGTCACCCTTTGAGATGTACGGGACACTGATCTGCTCAAGTTGGTGTTCCTTGTCGAAAACAGCTGGGAATGGAAGACCTGCCTAAAGCTAGTTAAGAGGAATGTGCACCTGCTGAACCACTAAGAACATAATGATTAAAAAATAAAAGCAGATGTAAAAGTAAGGGTTTGATAAATACTGGTAAATGGTAGAAGGCGCGTGTAGTAATCAGTGCATGACTCGGCAGCTATATGATACAGACACTTGCCCGAAATTCCCCCAGCAAGGGGGGCTGGCCGACGGCAAGGTGCACCTCACACTCACACACTCACACTTGGGGTGGACGGATGATGATTCATTTTATAGATCATTAATACTTTATTTTAGTATTTATTATTCCTTCTTGCTAGGGCTCTATTATTTTTCTCTGCCCTTTTTTCATGGTGATGAATTTTGAATGGGTTATTATTATTATATGTATCGAGGTTGGTTGAGACAAGGTGACCTAGGGAGGAGAGGTTCTCGTGGGACCTGGGGTTTCGAGAACCCGGGGGACTGAGGAGACCAGGTGGATTTGGTGGGATCCACTTGGACCTTTCTGGGGCCCTTTGGGACACCCTTGAGACCCTTTAGGACCCTATTGAGAAACTGCGGGACCCTTTAGAGGCCCCTCTGAATCCTGGAACCTCTGCTCCCTCCTCCCAGCGCTGTGAAACCCATACACAGAAGAATGTTTATGTGAGATGCTTGAGTAGAACAATTAACCTTTACAGTACGCGGATTGCTGGCGCAGAGTGCAAGGGTCGCGTCGAGGCTGGTCGAGGTGCGTCGAAATCAGTCGAAACATGTTGAGGCGAGTCGAGTTGGTCGCGACGGGCCGAAACTGGCCGAAATGATTCGAGACGAGCTGAGATAAGCTGAGGCGAGGGGACTTAGGGAGCTCGGGAAGACCCGGGGGACCTGGGTTACCCTCCGGGATTCATCGGGCTCTATTGCGACCCAAGGGACCAATGCCCTCCCCCCCCCGCCTTATCCTCTTGAACAATCAGTAGGAAATCAATAATCTGACGGTTTTTCCGCCCATGACTAACCTTTTTTTTCACGATCCACAATATTATAACGCTGCAGTATTTTAGTATTTGTGAGGGAGTTCGTGTTTGTGATTTTGTGAATGTGTATTTTTTCTTCAGTATGTGTTTGCTCGCGCGTCCACGGACTATATGCAGTTTCTGAGGTTGACCTGGACTGCGCAGCTATAAAACCTTGTGACGCGTTGTGGCTGGAGTCTATCTAATCCGTGAAGCCATAGACCTTGTACCAATTTCGACGATGCTGTCTGTGCGTACTGTCGCGCGTGCATGTTATTCTTGGAG
The DNA here is from genome assembly GCA_016164225.1 of Gammarus roeselii. Lineage (NCBI taxonomy): Eukaryota > Metazoa > Arthropoda > Malacostraca > Amphipoda > Gammaridae > Gammarus > Gammarus roeselii. Next base: position 24,038 of record SDVV010000707.1, read on the forward strand.
TTCTGAGTGGTTGGAGGCGGGGATTCATTTTGTCTGAGTCTTTATCTTGCCTGAATAAAGAAGCTGTACTTACAATCAAATAGACCGCGTAGCTGTAAACATTGTGTTGCGTTGCTGTCGGAGCTGACTTTGTCCGAGTAGTTGTGAACCTTGTACCAATTTCGACGATACTATCTGTGCGCACTGGCGTATGGACATATAACTAGACAGGTTCTGAGGGGTTGGAGGCGAGGATTCGTTTAGTTTCATCCGAGCCTTTATCCTACCTAAATTGATGAATTGTATTAATACAACTAAACCGCGTAGCTGTGAGAATGGTTTTGCCTTGCTGTCGGAGCTGAATTTGCCCTTGTAGCCACTGACCTTGTACTAATCTCGACGATGCTACCTGTACGCACTAGGGTGCGTACATATCACTCTTTAGGTTTTGAAGGATTGGAAGCGGAGGCCCGTTTCGATTGAGCGTTTTTGCTTCTGCGCACCAGCGTGCGTCTGGCATTGTTAAAATTTTCACTTTTTTCTAACGTTGAAAGCGTTGTTTTGTTTTTTGCTCGCACAATTAGGCGTGCGAGCCTGCTGGAATCAATGGTCATCGAGCCCTATGGGGGAGCTTATTATGACTCTCGTTGAGGCTATGGTGGAAATGAGACTCAAATCGAATCTAATCACACTCGCACACCTTAGCTCTTTTGCGCAGAAGGGTCTGGACGAGGACCCCGCAACAGACATCCGGGTCTTGAGTGCGGTTCGAGGTCAGTGTCGGCAGCAGGGCCCGACAGCGTGACCGGTTTAGCCCTGCCGCATCATGATGACCGCCGCCCATGACCATCCCGTCTCAACGATATGCCTAGGGCGGGAAAGCACATCAGGGCAGCGTCAAAACTCATCCGTTCACCATCATTCTCCACTCACCCCAATCCAGTGCACGCTCTCTCGCTACCTCCACACTCACATCTCTGCTTCCTAACGCCTGCTTCACACCATCCATCCACCAAAACTTCGGTCTTCCTCTAGGCCTACGTCCACTCGCCTCTGACTTCAACACCTTTTTCACCAATCTCCCTTCATCCATCCTCACCATTTGCCCAAACCATCTCAGAACACGCGAATCAACTTTGTCCTCTAACTTCTTCATTATCCCGTTCTGATTCGAACCACGTCGTTAGTGAACCTGTCTCAGCAACACTTCAGCCTTGCTCCTCAAACATTTCATCTCGAAAACATAAAACTTTCTTCTCTCCCCTGCTCTCACCCCCCCCAAGTCTCGGCTCCGTACAGCACAGTTGACACAACGACACCCTCATACAGCTCTCGCTTTGCTTCCATCCCCAACGTCCTGCAGCTCATAACGCTCTCCAGTGCACCCAACACTTAACACCTCTGCTTCACTCGCGACTTCACCTCTGTTCCCACTAATTCTGTCTGTTCCCCATGGGAGCCCAGATACTTGAAACACTGAACTTCTCCCAACAACTCTCCATTTTGGAGGACTCTAATTCTACTTGCATCATCTCATTACTTTACTTTTTTTGACCACGTTCATTCGAAGCTTCCTCCTCTCACACACTCTACCAAACTCAGACACTAGCCTACATAGCTTCTCCTCTGATTCCGAATCCAGTGCCGTATCATCCGCAAATAGCAACTGGCTCAGCTGCCAACTCCGCCTATTCGATTCCAACAGCTTCAAGCCACGGTCCAGAACACTCGCGTTCACCTCCCTGACCACTCTATTCATATAGATATTGAACAGCCAGGGAGACATCACGCAGCCTTGTTACAGTCCCACTTTCACTGTGAACCAATCACTCGCCTCGCTTCCTACTCTGACACATGCTCGGCTGCAAACATGGAAACTGCACCGCTTTCGTCAAATGTCCGCCCACTCCATACAAATGCAACACCCTCCGCAGCGCGTCCCTGTCAATCCTGTCGTATGCGTTCTCCAGATACATGAAAGCCCAGAACACGTCCTTTCCCTTTGCAAGGTACTCTTCACAGACCCGTCTCACTGCAAAAATCTGATCTGTGCACCCTCTACCACTCCTAAAACCACACTGTTCCTCTCCAATTGCGCAGTCCGTACACTCCCCAATCCTTTTAATCAGCACTCTCCCGCACAACTTACCAACCACACTCAACAGACTGATACCTCCCGAGTTGCAGCATTCATTTTCTATCTTCTTTGCTCTTATGTAGCGGAATAGTGCAGGTACTGCGCCACTCAATCGGTAACACGCCTGCCACAAAACACAAGTTCAGTAACCTCACCAACCATTCGACAATCGTTACTCCACCCTTCTTCAGGCACTGTGTCGCAACGCCATCTAAACCAGGGGCTTTCCCTGCTTTCATTAGCTCCACCGCCTCCTGCACCTCTTCCCTGGTAATGTCCGCCACAAGTCTTTCTCCCAAAACTGGCATCCAAGCACCACCACCCATAGCAACAAAGTCAGCCTCTCTGTCATCCTCGACATTCAACAACTCATCAAAATACTCGGCCCACATCCTCCGTACATCACCATTTTCTAACAACAACTGGCAGTTTTCATCTTTCACCACTAACTCCTTTCTCATCCACTTCATCTCTTTCCAGAACATCTTCTTGTCTCTCAAAATTCGGGCACAACCGTCTGCCCCACCTGGCATCACCGTCCGTTTTGGCTCTCCTCACCACCCGCTTCACCTTGTTTCTCATCTCTTAATAGCTTTTATATGCCACCACCGACTTCACCTGCAACCACTCCTCAAACGCTCCTCTTTTCCGTGCCACCGCCAGTTTGACCTCCTCGTTCCACCACTCGCAACCTTTCCTTCTGCACCGCCCACACGGCGTGCACCACACACATTCTTCGCACATCTCAGCAACGCATCTCTTACCGTCTCCCATTCTTCCTCTTGCTTTCTTCTTCACGATCCACAATTTTGTCATGTATTGTAATGCTGGTGTATTTGAATGGGCGTTTTTTCTTCAGTCTGCACTCGCTCGGGCGTGCACGGACCAAATGTAGTTCCTGGGGCTGACCTTGACTTCGTAGCTATCAAGACGTGACGCTTTGCGGTTTGAGTTGATCTAATGCGTGAAGCCGTAGACCTTGTACCAATTTAGATGACATTATCTGTGCACACTGTTGCGCGTGCATATTACGTTCTGAGTGGTTGGAGACGGGGAATCGTTTTGTCTGAGTCTTTATCTTACCTGAATAAATGTATTGTACCTCTATTTAGCCAGCTTTGCGCAGAGGCATTATCGTAACCAATGACGGACAACTAACCGAGTTTTTAATTAGCATCGCATACTGTTATCCGCGTCTAAGCTCCAAAGTTTCCAGGGTGTATCAAATCAAGAGCCGGTCACCACTCCGAGACCGAATATCGTCTCGTGAAGGTTAAAATTTTCAACTTTGGAGAGCTAGACTATCATCTCTTGAGAGCGAGAGCAATAAGGCACCTCAGAAGGATACCCCTTGGGAGTATCCAAGGCTCATCCGCTTTCCCGCGGTGTCCTCGTTAACAGCCAAATTTTATTTGTTCCTCTGTGTAAATATAATTTGAGTTTGAAGATCCCTCCACCGTCCCTCCCTCTCAGTTTGTAGCAACACGCCCCCTCCCTATGGTGCACGGAGAAGTGAGCCTCCCACTGACACCAGGACTTGTGAATTTAGAATCGAAACCAATTTAAATTTAGAATCGAAACCAATTTAAATTTAGAAAAAGCAACCAAAATTAATTTGAAAAGAATTATACAAACGAAAATCTTCACGAAATATTTTTTTTCAAGTTTAATTGTATAAGTAAGTTTAGGGATTGAATTGGTGTATATATTCGTATATACAATAGTAATTAATGTAAAGAAGGCTCCACCTTCATTTTGGGGTGGATGGATGATTATTCATTTTATAGATCATTAACACTTTATTTTATTATTTTATTATTTCTTCTTACTTGGGCTCTAATTATTTTCTCTGCCCTTTTTTTCGTGGTGGTTGAGACGAGGTGACCCAGGGAGGAGAGGTTTTCGTCGGACCCGGAGTTTCGGGAACCCGGGGGACTTGGGAGACCGGGTGGATTTGGGGGAATCCACTTGGACTTTTCTGGGGCCCTGTGGGACACCCATGAGACCATTTGGGACCCTTTTGAGAAACTGCGGAATCCTTTAGATGCCCCTCTGAATCCTGGAACCTCTGCTCCCCCCTCCCAACGCTGTAGAGCCCATACACAGAAAAATGTTTATGAGAGATGCGTGAGTGGAACAAATGACCATTACAGTCCGCGGATTGCTGGCACAGAGGGCGAGGGTCGCGTCAAGGCTGGTCGAGTTGGTCGCGACGAGCCAAAACTGGCCGAAATGATTGAAGACGAGCCGAGATGAGCTGAGGCGAGGAAGCGCGGGGAGCTCGGGAAGACCCGGGGGACATGGGTCACCCTCCGGGATTCATCGGGCTCTTTTGCGACCCAAGGGACCAGTGCCCCCCCCCCTGCCCTATCCCCTTGAACAATCAGTGCGAAATCAAAAATCTGAGCAGTTTTTCTGCCCATGACGAACCTGCTCTTACTTTCTTGTTCACGATCCACAATATTATAACGCTTGAGTATTTGTGCGGGAGCTCATGTTTGTGATTTTGTGGATGGGTATTTTTTCTTCAGTCTGTGCTCGCTCGCGCGTGCACGGACCATATGCAGTTTCTGGGGTTGACCTGAACTGCGCAGCTATAAAACCTTGTGACGCGTTGCGATTGGAGTCCATCTAATCCGTGAAGCCATAGACCTTGTACCAATTTCGACGATGCTGTCTGTGCGCACTGTCGCGCGCGCATGTTATTCTTGGAGTTCTGGGTAGTTGGAGGTGGAGATTCGTTTTGTCTGAGTCTTTATCTTGCCTGAATAAATAAATTGTACTAAAAATAAAATAGACCGCGTAGCTGTGAACATTGTGTTGCGTTGCTGCCGGAGCTGACTTTGTTCGTGTAGCCGTGAACCTTGTACCAATTTCGACGATACTATCTGAGCGCACTGGCGTATGGACATCAAACTCATGAGGTTCTTAGGGGTTGGAAGCGAGGATTAGTTTTGTTTCATCTGAGTATTTATCTTACCTAAATGAATAAATTGTATTTATACAACTAAACCGCGAGCTGTAAATATTGTGTTGCGTTGCTGTCGGAACTGATGTTGCCCGACGATGCTACCTGTACGCACTAGGGTGCGTACATATCACTCTTTATGTTCTAGAGGATTGGAAGCGGAGATCCGTTTTGAGTAAGCGTTTTTTCTTTTGCGCGCTAGCGTGCGTCTGACATTGCTAACATTTTCACGTTTTTTCTAACGTTGAAAGCGTTGTTTCGTTTTTTCCTCGCACACCTAGGCGTGCGAGCCTACTGGAATCAATGATCATCGAGCCCTACGGGGGAGCCTATTATGACTCACGTTGAGGCTCTGGTGGAAATGAGGCTCAAATCAAATCCACCTTCATTACCCAG
>SDVV010000708.1:0-29492 GCA_016164225.1 Gammarus roeselii
AAGCTTCGAGTGAACGTGGGTAAGAGTAAAGTAATGAGATGCTCGAGGACTGTCGATGCGAGCAAAATTAGTGTCACCCTAAATGAAGAGCTCATGGAAGAAGTTCAGTGTTTTAAGTATCTGGGCTCCCATGTGGAGAAAACTGAACTAGTGGAAACTGAAGTGAAGGCGCGAGTGAAGGAGGGATGTAAAGTGCTAGGTGCACTAAAGAGTGTAATGAGCTGTAGGACGTTGGAGATGGAAGCAAAGAGAGGGCTGTATGAAGGTGTTGTTGTCCCAACTGTACTCTACGGAGCTGAGGCTTGGGGGGTGAGAGCAGAGGAGAGAAGAAGGTTGAATGTTTTCGAGATGACGTGTTTGAGGAGCATGGCTGGAGTAACGCTGAGAGTCCAGATCACCAACGACGTGGTTCGAAGCAGAACAAGGATGGTGAAGAAGTTGGAGAACAGAGTGGAATGGCGTGTACAGAGATGGTTCGGGCACATGGAGAGGATGGATGAAGGGAGATTGGTGAAAAGGGTGATGAATGCTGAGGCGAGTGGTCGCAGGCCTAGAGGTAGACCGAAGTTAGGGTGGATGGATGGTCTGAAGCAAGCGTTGGGAAGGAGAGACATGAATGTGGAGGTCGCGAGAGAGCGTGCAATGAACAGGCGTGAGTGGAGAATGATTGTGAATGGTTGATTTTGACGCTGCTCTGGTGTGCTTTCCCGCCCTTGGCATCCCGCTGTCGGGATGGCTGTGGGTGAGGGGGGGGCGTCCATTATGACGCGGCGAGAGTAAACCAGTGGAAACTATCGGGCCTTGCTGCTGACGACGGTTCCTCGGACTGCACTCGGGACCCAGAGTGTAAGTTGAGGGGCTACCGGCCGGACCCTTTAGCACAAAAGGGCTAAGTTGAGTGAGTGTGAGCGTATGAGGGTGTGAGGTGCGCCTTGCCGTCGGCCACCCCCCTTTCTGGGGGATGCGGCCTAGTGTCTGTATCTGTATCTGTATATTTATTTGCAATAAAACTTCACATTAAAAAGTTTCTGCACAATAAAGAAAGTGTTGGCACAATCAAAGAAGTTTCAGCACAAAAAAAACGTATAAAATAGAAGCAGAAGTAGGTGCTTAGCGCAGGGTGTACACATAGAACTTCATATCAGTCCAGCCTCCTTATAGGTCTCCCTCACTGCACTTCACCTCCTCTCGTCAGTAAAACGCTTCGTCAGCTTGTCAGTCAAGAACGTTCAGTAGAACAGTAGCTGTTTAGCACTTGGTGAATACGACTTGTAGAAGTTGACTTGCACAAACTGCCACTCAGTAAGTTGGTCACTGTACCTCACCATCCACTGATGGTCACTGTACCTCACAGTAGCAGTAGTTGTTTAGCACGGGGCGTATACGAACGTGGTGATTGAAACTTGACTTTCAAACTTTCAAAATATTTTTCAGCCAATGGGCAAGAAAAATCAGTTTTTATTTGACACGGGAGCGTTGACATACAAATTCAGACCTAAAGATAGCTACCATGTGAGCAGAATACCAATTTGAATATCCTATTATAGCTAATCAAGGATAATGCATTGGTTATATAAATTTACATTTATGTATATATATTGGAAATGCTTGAAACGAGGGCCGAGGAATTACCTATCAGTAGCTGCAACTGTACATTTATGTAAGGTTGAAATTCTGCAACCAAGTGGATACAGGGAATATCCTACTGTAGAAATCTATAATGTAATTATTAGTCTGCTCTAGATTTAGAAACCTAGTGTGAGATACTGGAGTAGGCACATAGTGAAATACTGTTATTCGTATCTGTCTTCTGGGAACTCATTGGGGTGCCAAGGTAAAGCTTTCGTTAATTTTGGTTATTAATTTCCAATGTATATTGGCCAGTAATACCTAGCTGAGTATTTAGTATTTGGTTAGATTTGGCCTGTAACAATAAGGAAACAGTTAAATTTTTATTTCTTTTGGCCTTGCCTAGCCTTGTTGGCTGGCTGTGGCCTGGCCTAGCCTAGCCCAGCTCTTGAGTAATCCTAAATCACTAAAACGTTGTATTGTGCTTAGCACGTCACTTTGAATCAGTAATATTCGCAGGGCCGTCGTCACAACACACACGGTTCCGACTATTTAAATACATGTGTTCCAGAAAAAAACACATGATTCAAACAGAAACAGACACACGGTGTGTTGCTTGATCGAGCTCCGTAGAGTTGAGAAAGCCCTCTCGGGTGTTTATCTGGGTAGGCGTTGTTGCCATATTTGTCTCAATGTTTTTATCTGAATCATTTATTCCTTCTGATGAAAATGTTCAATGGCATTTTGTGCGTGGGTATACGTATTTATTTACCTAAAATAAATATTTGTTGCACTGCCATTATGGCTGGAAGCAGTTTTGTACTAGCTGAACGGAAATGTTGCAACTACCTACAGAGAGATGCAAACAATGAGATCAAAAGAGGTGATTGCTTAATAGCCATAAGTGCTTGTGATGCACGTATGTGTTTAGTGTTATAAGGATGATGTAAGGTCAATTAGGAACCTCTAAATCACTCCCCTTTCAGACTGCAGCCGGGGAGGCAGTATTGTGTTCTCCTCTTCTTCACTGGCGTCCAAGTGCGTAGCGTTAGCTACATGTTGAGGCGGTCTGGTGCTCTTACTGCTCTGTCAGACCTGGTGGTTTGAGTGGCAACCTGACTTGAGGTCGTGGATTTATTTGGACTCGCTGTTCTGTGCGGGCTTGCGGTGGTAAATTTGCTGGGTGTCTAGTAGTCTGGGTTCGTTGCGCGTACGGGTCCTCCGGACGTGCCTCGCCTGGTGCAGGGACTTTGTCTGGGTCTGGTGCGCTTGACGGAACGTTTCCGATTTGTATCGTGACAGGTAAGTGTCTTTCGGGGAGAACGTCGTCCATGCCATGGGCCGCTTTCTAAGGAGAGACATGGACATTGTCGGTTTTGCCTTATCGCTTAGTGGTGTTGTGTATCGGTGTACGTTGAACTACCTCAAACGGTCTTTCGTAGGGTGCTTCGAGCGGGCGCCGTATTCTGTCGATGCGGACAAGGACGTGCGTCGCTGTTTTGAGTTTAAGGTCGAGATGCCCCTCTGCTAGCTGAATCAGTCGGGACTGTGCCGGACCAACTTCGTTCATGTAGCTTTGGAGTCTCAGGTTGTTCTCGGTGATGTCGGTCAGTGCAGGATTGCGGTTTCTGTCTAACAGGTCGCATGGAAGACGCAAGTTTACTCCAAAGATGAGTTCTACTGATGTGTAGCCGATGTCTTCTTTAACTACGGATCGCTTTCTTAAGAGAATTAGTGGAAGTTTTTCCACCCAGTGGTGAGGATCCGCCTGTGTTTTCAATGCATCCTTGACTCGGCGTTGGAGTCGTTCGTTTAGGTCATTGGCCTGAGTATGGTAAGCAGTTGTCCTGATACGCACCGAACCAAGGGTTTCCATGAGACTGGTACACAATGCTGATTCAAACTGAGGACCGCGGTCTGTGGTGATGCTGATGGAGCAACCATAGCTCGAGATCCAGGTGGCAAGGAAAGCTTTTCTGATTGATTCTGCTTGGGCATCTTTGATGGGACAGACTTCAGGCAGCAGGTGTGTCTGTCGATCATAGTGAGAAGGTATTCGTACCTCGCATTGTGAGGTAAGGGTTCCACAAGATCGAGATGTACCTGCGCAAACTTTCCTCCTTCTGGTGGAATGGTTTGTGATGGAAAGAAGTTGTGACGAATTATTTTGCCTTTTTGACAGTTTGTGCACTGCTCACACCATTGTTGGATGTCTTTCTTCATGGCTGGTCAGGCATAACGCGTGTCAAATTGCTGAAATATGGCGCGCCTCCCAGGATGGGCGATGCTGTGCACCTTGTGAAAGAATTCTTTGAGCATTTGCTGTGGAATGTAAGGTCGGCACAAATTCATGTATGAGGCCATAATGCATGCTCGTGAACCGATGAGGACATAAAGCATGCGCGTGAACTGAAGAAGATCCAAAAAGAGTGGTAGTAGCTGTTTTAGGGATGCTTTCCTCATTCATGAGAATTTGTAAGTAGGCACTGGCAAGGTAGACCTTGGAGCAAATTGTTTTTCCTGCCAGTTGGGCTGAGAAGTCTTGCAGGTGTTTCAGAGAGTAGCTATCGCGTACCGTCTGGAAATTAATGCTTCTGAAATCGCCGTACAATCTCCAACCAACCTTCTTAGGTACACTTGTAATGGTGATTCCCAAGGGCTTTTACTGGGTCGGATAATCCCATCCTGAAGCATTCCTTTTATGGCTTCTTTTGCTGAGTCTACGACTTTAGGATTAAGTCGCCTGGGGCGTATGAAGACTGGTTGTTCTGTTGTTGTGATAATGTGTCTTACGTCATGCTTAGGTTTTGTCAATGCAGTGTTAGACATTGCGATGGTCTTGTGTTTCGCTGATAATTTTCTGTAGCAGTCAGGGTCGTCTTCTAGGGTGTTGAGTGTTGCACCGGCTAAAGCCAGACCTGCGGAGGCAGTAAGCCTCGTGGAGGTATCCATGAGCCGCCTGTTATGTAGGTCTACCTCAAGCTTCAGGTAGACTAGCAAGTCAGCACTAATTATTGGTCGATCAACCTGGGCTATAGTGAATGGCCAAGTTATATCCTTTCACAGGTCAATATTGAGGGTCATCAGCCACTCATCTTAGATGGGTATGCGCGAACCATAGACTGCGCGAAGGTTGCTAACTTCCTCATTTTAGAGGTTGGTTGCTTGTGGTGGAATGACAGAGACAGCAGCACCTGTGTCATAACCGACATTAAAGGAAGGTGAACTTGCTTTTAATGTCGGTCATAGTTAGGAGACGAGTCTTCTTGAGGGTAATTGCCATGACGGTGCTCGTGTTGTCATCACGGGATGTTAGTTTCTCTCCTAGTTGTTGAAAAGATTGCTCATGTCACATGGGATTGGGCCTCTGCGAGCAGTTGTGCAAAAGCGCATGTGGAAATGACAACGCGGTCTGTTTTCTGCCGAAGGTTCACGTCGGTGGGAAGGACTTCTTCCTCTGTTTCCATGGTTGGTGTAATGTGGTCGTTGTTTCAACTTCTGCAGTCTGGTCAAGAATGATTGTTGCTCTTTTTATGATTTTCTCCTCCAGATTGTAGATTGTTTCTCCGGGTGGTCAACTATTTTTAGAAGGTTGTTTTTTTCCTGTGTGAGGGCTCTATTTTTGAAAATCCATTTCTGACATTTGTGAGGTCAGAGCATTGATAGTTAGAGTGGTGTCACTGTGCGTAGGTGTTATGTTGTGGCTGTGGTGTGGATGTTGGCTGAACACTACTGATAATGTTTACTGAAATGTTTGACTCCGGGTATTCAGTAAGTATTTTATCTGTTGCCTCCACAATGTCAGTAAGGGTTGTCTTATTGTTAACCTATAGTGCATATTTGGTGTTGGTTGGTATTTCCCTCACGAGCATTTCTTTCAAGAACGGGCTGTTGTGGTGTACAATGGATTCCGAGTCACTACCAAGAAAATTCGAAGGTGAGCCAGAAACTGTGCCATTGTGCGAGTACCTCGACTTTCTTTGCCTAGAATTTGTCTTATACGAGCTGATTTCAGTAGTGTGTTTAGGGAAGTAATTTTGTCTTAAATTTTTGTGTATCGAATTTCTCCTTTGATCATGATCATACATTTGAGTGATAGTCGTAATTGTGGTGGTGGGGCTTTGAGCGTCAACCGGACTTTGGTTTGGTCATCGGTGATAGTGTAGAGGTTCTTAATTGACCCTACATTATCCTAATAACACTAAACACATTATACGTGCATCACAAGCACCTATTACTACTAAGCAATCGCATCTTTTGATCTCATTGTTGCATCTCTCTGTAGGTGGCTACAACATTTCCGTTCAGCTAGTACAAATTGCTTCCAATCATAATGGCATTGCAACAAATATTTATTTTTGTTGAATAAATACGTATACCCACGCACAAAAAAGAAAGATACATGCATCAGAAGAGATAAATAAGTCAGAAAAATACCTTGACACAAATATAACAATAACGCCTTTCTGACAACAAAGCTGAGCGGGCTTTTTCTTAACTCCTCATAGACAGGGACAAGAACATAAGTTTCGTGTGTGCTTAGTTTATTTTATAATTGCATACAGACACGGGCGAGGAGGTTCTAATATGGTAAACTACTAGTTGGAAAAGAAACTGTGGCCACAGAAGCATAGAAAGACAACATAATATAAATATTTTCTGTTACAGGATTTACAAATTAATAGTGTGTACCTAGATTTACCTTGGCCAGTGCAACTTAAGTAACAAGGCTCTCCTTGGATATTGCCCCACAGAAGATAGGTGAGAATAACATTGTGTAATATGTGATATTCCCATGGTAGAGCAGACTAATAAATACAGTTGCAGATTTCTGCAGCAAGACACTCCTGTAAATACCTGGATGCAAGATTTCAACTGTATACAATTGCACAGTTGCAGCTAGCTATGGGGAATTCCTCAGTCAAAAGATATAATAGGATTTTCTAATTGGTATTCTGCTCACACGATAGCAATCTTTAGGTCTGAGTAGTACCTTACCTTGATCCATGCATATGTATAGATATATGTAGTGTAAATAACATTTTTAATGGGTGACAGCTCTTGCAACTATCATACATCCAGAATGCCTAATTTTGGGTCATAAACATGAAATTAAAGTGAGTAAGATTCGTGCATTAAGGAGCTTATGACTCCCAATTTTTATTCCTGGTAGCTACACCCTTAGTGGTATCTCCTATGTGGCACCTTGTAGCCGGAAACGTTTTTATGTGCAGCCTTCATCCCTGCTGCGATCCAAGGACAAAAAGGGAACACTATCTCCATTGTACGGCAACCCACTTCAGGCGAGACCATAACCGAATTCTCGACTCGATAACAAAAATTCAAAAAATCCCCGAAGATTACCCGCGGTTAAGCAACGCCACCGGGATTTTCTTGTCGGCTTTCATATCTCCATTCTTTTCCCCTTCTATATTACCTTGGATGTCTTCATTCAGTTAAGTTGGGATCAATACCAAAGATTTTACTTACCTCTGTCTGTTATTGTCCTTGTGTCTGTTTTTTAGTGTTTGTCATACTACTCAACCTCATTTGTGAAAAATAATAGCATAAACTTGGAGTCAGATTGTGCCTTGAAAGTGAAAGCACTGTGTTCACTTGAATTATTATCGCTCACGGAAGCTCATTCACAATTAACGTTTTGGTTTGCCAACGGGTAACTTACCCATAATCAATATATATTACCAGCATCACCAAACTGGTGACCTGCACCAATAACAGATCAAGGTCGACAGACAGGCAGACTGGGAGTAGGTAGTGAAACTGCGTTGAGGGAAATAGCATATCAACTTGAGGAAGTAATAAAGCAGTCATAGATTTAAAATATTTTCATTGACATCGACTACTGCAGAGAAAGGTGTTAATATTAATAATTAACGTAGCAACTAATCAAATTTATAATGAAAAATTGGCATTTCTTTGTGTATGATGTATGAAACAAACTGGCACACGGGAAAAATATTTAACACCACAATTCTGTGAATTTGATAAAAAAAGTGTGCTTACTTGGTGTCAGCAGATACAAAGCCACTGCACAAGTGACCTGCTGGTGTATTCACAACACACCCCGAAGCACATTGGATACTTATTTATATTGCCAAATTTTTGTGACAACCTTCATGTTAAGAGCTCGTGCTCAATTACAAATGGTGCAACCTCGCCTCGATGAAAATGTTCAGTAAACTTTGAGGTATTGCAAACTCACAGCACACATAGGAATTAAAATTCTTTCAATCTCTCAACAAAAGCAATTTGCATTCCACACCTCGGTTCACATTCCACATTGACAACAGACATTGCAATTAGAAATAATTATTTCCAGTTGGTCAATAGAATCACAACTTAAAAACAGATCATCGCCGACCAAACCCACACAACCAACATGGCAGAGGACGAGAACCCTGACAACAACCTTATTGTAAGAAATCCATCAACTTCCAAAAGTATAACTGCAAGCAATGACTTTAATGTCACACCGTACATGCCTGAAGCATCAGCTTTCTGGTTCTATTTGCTAGAAGCCAACTTCAAAGCACATGCCATCACAGATGACCAAACCGAAGTCCGGTTGACGCTCAAAGCCCTACCACCACAACTACGATTATCACTTCAGCACATAGTCATGAATGAAGGAAACGACCGCTACACAAAAAAAAAAGACAAAATCACTTCCTTAAACACACTACCGGAATCAGCTCGCATAAGACAAATTCTGGACAAGGAACGTCGAGGAACGCACACAATGGCACAGTTCCTGGCCCATTTTCAACATCTTCTTGGTAGTGACTCGGAATCCATTGCACACCACAACAGCCCGTTCTTGAAAGAAATGTTCATGAGGGAAATACCGACCAACATCAAATAGGTACTATTGGTCAACAATAAAACAAACCTAACTGACATTGTGGAGGCAAAAGATAAAATACTAACTGAATACCCTGAGTCAAACATTCCAGTAAACAACATCAGTAGTATCCAGCCAACATCCACACCACAGCCACAACACAACACAGCCATTCACAGCGACACCACTCTAACTATCAATGCTCTGACCTCACGAATGTCAGAAATGGATTTCAAAAGTAGAGCACTCTCACAGGAAAAAGACCATCTTCTGAAAATGATTGACCGCCTGGAGAGAACAATTTACAACCTGGTGGACAAAATTAATATAGAACAACAATCATTCATGACCAGACTGCAAAAGCTGGAACAACGACCACATTACAACAACCATGGAAACAGAGAAAGAAGCACTTCACACCGACGTGAACCTTCTGCAGAAAACAGAACGCGTTGTCATTTCAACAGACGCTTTGGCACAAATGCTCGCAGATGCACAATACCATGTGACATGAGCAACCTCTTCAACAACCAGGAGGGAAGCTAATATCCCGTGATGACAACACGAGCACCGTCACGGCAATAACCCTCAAGAAGACTCGCCTCCTAACCAAAACTGACAGAAAAGCAAGCTCACCTTCTTAATAGACACAGGTGCTGCTGTCTCTGTCATTCCACCTCAAGCAACCGACCTCAGAAATGAGGAAGTTAGCAACTTTTGCACTGCCAATGGTTATCGCATACCCATCTATGGTCAGCAGCTGATGACCCTCAATATTGGCCTGCGACAGGATATAACTTGGCCATTCATCATAGCCCAGATTGACCGACCTTTAGGTGATGTTATATATTTTTATTAATGAAGGGTAATTTACCCTTTTTCACTCAAAAAGTTAATAGTGAATGAGCTTCTGTGAGCGATAATAATTCAAGTGAACACGGTACTCTCACTTTGAAGGCCCAATCTGACTCCAAGTTATGCTATCCTTTTCTTACAAATGAGGTTGAGTATTATGGGCAAGCACCAAAAAACAGACACAAGGACAATAAGACAAGGGTAAGTAAAATCTTTGGTATTGATCCCAACCTAACTGAATGAAAATATCCAAGGTAATATTGAAGGGAAAAAGAGGGAGATAGGAAAGCCGGCAAGAAAATCTTGGTGGCGTCGTTATCCTTGGAGGAACCTTTTTTTTAATTTTTGTGATTCGACGAGATTGCAGTTTTCTTCTCGCCTGAAGATGTTCATGTACAGCGGCTGGATGGCAGCGGGCTGAAAGGCAGCGGGCTGAAAGGCTGCACATAAAATATTTTGGATAAGTGGTGTGCCACATGGGAGATTATCACATACCATTCTGCCTGCCTTATACAGGCAGACAGATTGGGTGCATGTAATAAAAATTAATACAAGAGAAATATCATACCACAATGGGTGCAGCTTCCAGGAATAAAAATGGGAGTCTCAAGCTCCATAATGCATGAATCCTACTCACTTTAATTTTAATAATGTTATGACCCAGATGTAAAGTGTTATTCACATAATATATTTATATCTATACATAGGCATGGATCAAGGTAAGGTGCTACTCAGATCTAAAGATTGCTATCATCTTAGCATAACTGACAAACTTGTTATGGCATTTGGCAAACGAATACCCCATAGCTAGCTTCATGCCTTTGCACAGTTGAAATCTTGCATCCAGGTATTCACAAAAGTGTCTTGCTGCAGAAATCTGCAACTGTATTTATTAGTCAGCTCTACACTGGGGATAGGACATATTAAACACTGTTATTCTCACCTGTCTTCTGTGGAGCAGTATCCAAGGTAAGCCTAAATTGCACTGGCCCATGCTGTCTAGCCTAGCTACAGTCTATCTAAAGGTTTGGATATCAACCGATATAGCTTCGGCTGGTCTCTTTCTTTGCCTCTGTGGCCACGGTTTCACTTCCTGTATGTTTATGCCGGTATATAATACTACTGCCACGAGAACTATGATCTTGTCCCTCTCTCAGAAGAGTCTAGAAAAAAAAAACTCAGCTTGTAGCCAGAATTTTGTAAAAAATATTCCTCTGAATCTTTCATTCCTTCTGATGCACGTTCCATGGCTTTTAGTGCGTGGCATACATATTTATTTAGACAAAATAAATATTTGTTGCACTGCCATCATGGTTGTAAACAGTTTGTATTAGCCTGAACTGTGGCACGCTTCCCAGGATGGGCGGTGCTGTGCTCTTTATGGAAGAATTCCTTGCGCATTGTCTGTGGAATGTAAGGTCGGCACACATTGTCATGTATGTGCATGTAAATTCCATCAACTTGTTGTAGGCGGAAGGTTGAATCCTTGTCTTCGAGTAGTGCTTTCAACTCTTGGTCTTGAAGTTGCTCCAAGCGAAGTCGTTCTTCATCAATGTCCGTGAATATCGCTGTGAGAAGCTAATCGCAATCCTCGTCGATTGGTTCAGGAGGCAGTTGCGTGGCTGGTTCCTCTTGATCATGACATCGTGACAAGGCGTCTGCGACTTGGTTCTTTTCTCCAGCAATGTGCCGGATATCAGTTTTGAACTGACTGATGTAGGAGAGTTGGCGGCTCTCCCGAGGGATGTCTCGTTCCTGTCGTTTGTGAAGTGCACCAACCAATGGTTTATGATCGGTGATGATGGCAAAGTCTATGCCTACGATGAAGTAACGGAAGTGCTTCACTGATAGATGTGCTGTAAGCATTTCTCGACCAAAGGTGGAGTATTTCCTTTCCCTTGGCTGTAGTTTCTTGCTGAAGAAAGCTAGCGGTCTCCATTCATTGTCTTGGAGCTGCTGTAGCACTGCTCCTACTGTGGTGTTGGAAGCATCCACTGCAAGCGCAGTTGGTGCATCAGGCAATGGGTGATGAAGCATTGTTGCTTGAGCTAGTGCTGCTTTTGCATTTTCAAATGCCTGGTTTGCTTCAGGGTTCCACTCAATTTTGTCATTCTTTCTGGGTTTCCCGATAGAAGTGTGTTGAGTGGTGCCATGACTGAGGCAATGTCATGCAAGAATCTGTTGTAAAGCTATCATTCCTCAGAGTGTTCGGAGCGTCCTGATAAACACGGGCTTCTCAAAATCGTTGATAGCCTTGACCTTCTCAGACAACGGCAGAATTCCATGTGAGGTTATTCTGTGTCCAAGAAAGTCCACTTCGGGCGTCCAAATTCACTTTTGAGCAGGTGAATGACTAGCCCATGAGCTGCTAGTCTGGTGAAAGTTCTTCAAGGTCTTGGAGTTGCTCAGTCTCATTTGAGCTGGCAACTAGTATGTCATCCACGTAGTTGAAGTTCGTGACTGGGCGTCCTGCGACGGATATATCACGGAGGACTGTGTCAAGAAATCTTTGAAAGGTTTGAGCTGCACCGCTGAGGCCATAGGGCATGCGAGTGAACTCAAAAGATTCAAAAGAGGTGGTGATAGCCGTTTTGGGTATGCTTTCCTCGTCCATGGGGATTTGGAAGTGGGCACTGGCATGGTCAACCTTTGAGAAGATGTTTTTTCCTGCCAGTTGTGCTGAAAAGTCTTGCAGGTGTTTTAGGGGATAGCTATCGCGTACTGTCTGGAAATTAACACTACTGTAGTTTCCGCACAATCTCCAGCCAACCTTCTTGGGTGCCACATGTAATGGTGAGGCCCAAGGGCTTTTACTGGGTCGGATGATCCCATCCTGCAGCATTCCTTACATGGCTTCTTTTGCCGAGTCTGCGACGTTAGGATTAAGTCGCCTGGGGCGCACAAATACTGGTTGTACCTTTGTTGTGATGATGTGTCTCACATCATGCTTAGGTTTTGTCAATGCAGTGTTAGGCATTGTGATGGTTTTGTGTTTCTCTAATAATTTTCTATAGCAGTCTGGGTCGTCTCCTAGGGTGTTGAGTGTTGCACCGGCTAAAGCCAGACCTGCGGAGGCAGTCAGGCTCGTGTAGGTAACCATGAGCCGCCTGTTATGTAGGTCTACCACAAGTTTGTGGTGGGCAAGCAAGTCAGCACCGATAATTGGTTGGTCAACCTGGGCTATGATGAATGACTAAGTTATATCCTTTCGCAGGTCAATATTGAGGGTCATCAGCCGTTCACCATAGATGGGTATGCGGGACCCATTGGCAGCGCGAAGGCTGCTAACTTCCTCA
Source organism: Gammarus roeselii (assembly GCA_016164225.1). Classification (NCBI taxonomy): domain Eukaryota; kingdom Metazoa; phylum Arthropoda; class Malacostraca; order Amphipoda; family Gammaridae; genus Gammarus; species Gammarus roeselii. The sequence continues at coordinate 12,583 of SDVV010000708.1, forward strand.
TTTCTGAGGTCAGTTGCTTGAGGTGGAATGACAGAGACGGCAGCACCTGCAGGTGTCTATTAAGAAGGTGAACTTGCTTTTCTGTCAATTATGGTTAGGAGACGAGTTTTCTTGAGGGTTATTGCCGTGACGGTGCTCGTGTTGTCATCACGGGATCTCAGTTTCCCTCCTGGTTGTTGAAAATGTTGCTCATGTCACATGGTATTGTGCATCTGCGAGCATTTGTGCTAAAGCGCTTGTAGAAATGGCAACGCGTTCTGTTTTCTGCAGAAGGTTCACGTCGGTGGGAAGTGCTTCTTCCTCTGTTTCCATGGTTGTTGTAATGTGGTCGTTGTTCCAGCTTTTGCAGTCTGGTCAGGAATGATTGTTGTTCTTTATTCATTTTGTCCTCCAGGTTGTGGATTGTTCCCTCCAGGTGGTCAATTCTTTTCTGGAGATGGTCTTTTTCCTATGAGAGTGCTCTACTTTTGAAATCCATTTCTGAAATTCGTGAGGTCAGAGCATTGATAGTTTGAGTGGTGTCGCTGTGCATAGCTGTGTTGTGTTGTAGCTGTGGTGTGAATGTTGGCTGAACAGCGCTGATGTTGTTTACAAGAATGTTTGACTCAGGGTATTCGGTTAGTATTTTATCTGTTGCCTCCACAATGTCAGTTAGGGTTGTTTTATTGTTGACCAATAGGGCATATTTGATGTTGGTCGGTATTTCCCTCATGAGCATTTCATTCAAGAATGGGCTGTTGTGGTGTGCGTGCAACTGATTCCAGGTCACTACCAAGAAGGTGTCGAAGATGGGCCAGGAACTGTGCCATTGTGCGGGTTCCTCGTCGTTCTTTGTCCAGAATTTGTCTTATGCGAGCTGATTCCGGCAGTGTGTTTAAAGAGGTAATTTGATTTTAATTTTATTGTAGCGGTCATCTCCTCCATTCATGACTATGTCCTGAAGTGATAATCGTAATTGTGGTGGTTGGGCTTTGAGCGTCAACCGGACTTTGGTTTGGTCATCTGTGATGGCATGTGCTGTGAAGTCGGCTTCTAGCAAGTAAAACCAGAAACCTGATGCTACAGGCATGTAGAGTGTGACATTAAAGTCCTTGTTTGCAGTTATGCTGTTGGAAGTTGATGGATTTGATACAATAAGGTTGTCGTCAGGGTTCCCGTACTCTGACATGTTGATTGTGTGGGCTTTGTTCGGCGATGGTCTGGTTTTCAAGTTGTGATTCTGGTGACTGACTGGAAATAATTATTTCTTATAGCAAAGTCTTGTCAATGTGGAATGTGTGCCAAGGTGTGAAATGCAAATTGTTTTTGTTGAGAGCTTGAGATGAATTTAATTCCTGTTTGTGATGTGAGATTGCAATTCCTCAAGGTTATCACAAAAATTGGGAATTGAAATGGGTATCCAATTTGCTTTGGTGTGTGTTGAGAATACACCAGCAGGTCACTTCCGCAGTGGCTTTGAATCTGCTGACACCAAGTTGGTACAAGAATTTTATCAAAATCACAGAATTGTGATGTTAAATTTTTTTCCCGTGTGCCAGTTTGTTTCATTCACAAGGATCATGAATTTGTTTCAACACAATTTTCGATTAGTTGCTGAGTTAATTATTAAAATTAGCACCTTACGCTGCAGTAGTTGGTGTCGATGATAAACTAGGAATAAAAATTTAATCTATGACTGCTTTTCTACCTCAAATCCTCTAGAGTCTATGTTATTTCCCGCATGCAGTTTCACTACCTACACCCAGTCTGCCTGTCTGTCAACCTTGATCTGTTATTGGTGCAGGTCACCAGTTTAGGTGATGTTATATATTTTTATCAATGAAGGGTAATTTACCCTTTTTTACTCAAAAGTTAACAGTGAATGAGCTTCTGTGAGCGATAATAATTCAAGTGAACATGATGCTTTCACTTTCAAGGCACAATCTGACTCCAAGTTATGCTATACTTTTCTTACAAATGAGGGTGAGTATTATGGCAAGCACCAAAAAACAGACAAAAGGACAATAAGACAAGGGTAAGTAAAATCTTTGGTATTGATTCCAACTTAACTGAATGAAGATATCCAAGGTAGTATAGAAGAGGAGAAGAAGGGAGATAGGAAAGCCGGCAAGAAAATTTTGGTGGCGTCGTTATCCTTGGAGGAACCTTTTTTTTTAATTTATGTGATTCGACGAGATTGCAGTTTTCTTCTCGCCTGAAGATGTTTACGTAGAGCGGCTGGAAGGCAGCGAGCTGAAAGGCAGCGGGCTGAAAAGCTGCACATAAAATATTTTGTCTAAGTGGTGTGCCACATGGGAGATAATCACATACCATTCTGCCTGCCTCATACAGGCAGACAAATTGGGGGCATGTAATAAAAATTAATACAAGAGAAATATCATACCAAAATGGGTGTAGCTACCAGGAATAAAAATGGGAGTATTAAGCATCAAAATGCATGAATCTTACTCACTTTAATTTTATCAATGCTATTACCCAGATGTAAAATGTTATTTACACTATATATTTATATCTATACATAGGCATGGATCAAGGTAAGGTGCTACTCAGATCTAAAGATTGCTATCATGTTAATATAACTGACAAACTTGTTATGGCATTTGGCAGAGGAATCCCCCATAGCTAGCTTCATGCCTTTGCACAGTTGAAATCTTGCATCCAGGTATTTACAATAGTGTCTTGCTGCAGAAATCTACAACTGTATTTATTAGTCTGCTCTAAACTGGGGATAGGACATATCAAACACTGTTATTCTCACTTGTCTTCTGTGGAGCAGTATCCAAGGTAAGCCTAAGTTGCACTGGCCCAGGCTGTCTAGCCTAGCTATAGACTATATATAGGTTTGGATTTCAACCGATATAGCTTCAGCTGGTCTCTTTCTTTGCCTCTGTGGCCACGGTTTCACTTTCTGTGTGTTTATGCCGGGATATAATACTACTGCTACGAGAACTACAATCTTGTCCCTCTCTCAGAAGAGTCTAAAAAAAACTCTCAGCTTGTTGCCAGATTTTTGTAAACATATTTCTCTGAATTTTTATTCCTTCTGATGCATGTTTCATGGCTTTTAGTGCGTGGCATACAGATTTATTTAGACAAAATAAATATTTGTTGCACTGCTATTATGGTTGTAAGCAGTTTGTATTAGCTGAACTGAAATGTTGTAGCTACCCACAGAGAGATGCAACAATGAGATCAAAAGATGCGATTGCCTAATAGTAATGGTGCTTGTGATGCACGTATAATGTGTTTAGTGTTATTAGGATAATGTAGGGTCAATTAAGGACCTCTACAGACCAATTATCGGTGCTGACTTGCTCGCCCACCACGAGCTTGTGGTAGACCTACATAACAGGCGACTCATGGATACCTACACAAGTCTGACTGCCTCCGCAAGTCTGGCTTTAGCCGGTGCAACACTCAACACCCTAGGAGACGACCCAGACTGCTATAGAAAATTATTAGAGAAACGCAAAACCATCACAATTCCTAACACTGCATTGACAAAACCTAAGCATGATGTGAGACACATCATCACAACAACGGGACAACCAGTTTTCATGCGCCCCAGGCGACATAGTCCTAAAGTCGCAGACTCGGCAAAAGAAGCCATAAGAGGAATGCTGCAGGATGGGATCATCCGAACCAGTAAAAGCCCTTGGGCTTCACCATTACATGTGGTACCCAAGAAGGTTGGCTGGAGATTGTGCGGAGACTACAGAAGTGTTAATTTCCAGACGGTACGCGATAGCTACCCCCTAAAATACCTGCAAGACTTTTCAGCCCAACTGGCAGGAAAAACCACCTTCTCCAAGGTCGACCTTGCCAGTGCCTACTTCCAAATCTCCATGGACGAGAAAAGTATCCCCAAAACAACTATCACAACTCTTTTTGGATTTTTTGAGTTCACTCGCATGCCCTGTGGCCTAAGCGGTCCAGCTCAAACCATTCAACGATTCCTTGACACAGTCCTCCGTGGAATATCCGTCGCAGGATGCCCAGTCACGAACTTCAACTACGTCGACGACATACTAGTTGCCAGCTCAAATGAGACTGAGCATCTCCAGGACTTCGAAGCACTTTTCACCAGACTAGCAGCTCATGGGCTAGTCATTCACCCGCTCAAAAATGAATTTGGACGTCCCGAAGTGGACTTCCTTGGACACAGAATAACCTCACAGGGAGTTCTGCCGTTGCCCGAAAAGGTCAAGGCTATCGACAATTTTGAGAAGCCCGTGTTCGTCAGGACGCTCCGAACATTCTGTGGGATGATACAGTTTTACAACAGATTCTTGCATGAAATTGCCTCTGTCATGGCACCATCCAACACACTTCTTTTGGGGAAACTCAGGATGAATGACAAAACTGCATAAAACCCAGAAGCAAACCAGGCATTTGAAAATGCAAAAGCAGCACTAGCTCAAGCAACAATGCTTCATCACCCATTGCTTGATGCGCCAACTGCAATTGCAGTGGATGTGTCCAACACCACAGTGGGAGCAGTGCTACAGCAGCTCCAAAACAATGAATGGAGACCGCTTGCTTTCTTCAGCAAGAAACTACAGCCAAGGGAAAGGAAATACTCCATCTTTGGTCGAGAATTGCTCGCAGCTCATCTATCAGTGAAGCACTTCCGCTACTTCATCGTAGGCATAAGCTTTGCCATCATCACCGATCATAAACCATTGGTTGGTGCACTTCACAAACGACAGGAACGAGACATCCCTCGGGAGAGACGTCGACTCTCCTACATCAGTCAGTTCACAACTGATATCCGGCACGTTGCTGGGGAAAAGAACCAAGCTGCAGACGCCTTGTCACGATGTCATGGTCAAGAGGAACCAGTCATGCAACTGCCTCCTGAACCAAACGACGAGGATTGTGATTACCTTCTCGCTGCAATTTTTACGGACATTGATGATGAACGACTTCGCACGGTACAACTTAAAAACCAAGAGTTGAAAGCACTACTCAAAGATGAGGATTCAATCTTCCGCCTACACCAATTTGATGGAATTTACATGCGCATACATGACAATGTGTGCCGACCTTACATTCCACAGACAATGCGCAAGGAATTCTTCCACAAGGTGCACAACACCGCCCATCTTGGGAAGCGTGCCACAGTTCAGCAATTTGCCACTCGTTATGTGTGGCCAGCCATGAAGAAAGACATCCGACAATGGTGTAAGCAGTGCACAAACTGTCAAAAAGGCATAATAAGTCGTCACAACTTTGTTCCATCACGAACCATTCCACCTGATGAAGGAATGTTTGCGCAGGTACATCTCGATCTTGTGGGACCCTTACCTCACAATGAGGGGTACAAATACCTACTCACCATGATCGACAGACACAACTGCTGGCCTGAAATCTGTCCCATCAAAGATGCACGAGCAGAAAATCAGCAAAGCTTTCCTGGCCACCTGGATCTCACGCTATGGTTGCCCCATCAGCATCACCACAGACCGCGGTCCTAAGTTTGAATCAACATTGTGTACCAGTCTCATGGAAATCCTTGGTTTGGTGCGAATCAGGACCACCGCTTACCATCTTCAGGTCAATGGCCTGATCGAACGACTCCACCGCCGAGTCAAGGATGCAATAAAAACACAAACAGATCCTTACTACTGGGTGGAAAAACTTCCACTCATCCTCCTAAGCATGCGAATCGCAGTAAAAGAGGACATCGGCTACACATCAGCAGAACTCATGTTTGGAGTAAACTTGCGACTTCCATGCGACCTGTTGGTCAGAAACCTTAATCCTGCACTGACCGACATCACCGAGTACAACCAGAGACTCCAAAGCTTCATGAAGGAAGTTGGTCCGACACAGTCCTGACCAATTCAACCAGCAGAGGGACATCTCAACCCCAAACTCAAAACAGCGACGCATGTCTTTGTCCGCATCGACAGAGTACGGCGCCCGCTCGAAGCACCATACGAAGGTACGTTTAGGTAGTTCAACGTACACCGACACACTACACCATCAAGCGAAAAGGCATAACCGACAAAGTCCATGTCTCTCGTTTGAAAGCGGCCCATGGCATAGACGACGTTTTCCCCGAAAGACATTCACCTGTCACGAAACAAATCGGAAACTTTCCGTCAACCACACCAGGCCCAGACGGAGTTCCCACTCCAGGCGCAGCACGACCAGAGGACCGGCACGCGTAACAAACCCAGACTACCAGACAACCAGCAAATTTACCACCGCAAGCCCGCACAGGGCGGCGAATACAAATAAACCCACGACCTCAAGTCAGGTTGTTCACTCAAACCACTAGATCTGGCAGAGCAGTAAGAGCACCAGACCGCCTCAGTGTGTAGCTAACGCTACGCATTTGGACGTCAGCCAAGTAGGAAAGAAAACAATATTGCATCCCTGGCTGCAGTCTGAATGGGGAGTGATGAAGAGGTTCTCAAATGACCCTACATTATCATAATAACACTAAACACATTATACGTGCATCACAAGCACCTATTACCATTGAGCAAACGCATCTTTTGATCTCATTGTTGCATCTCTCTGTAGGTAGCTGCAGCATTTCCGTTCAGCTAGTACAAACTGCTTCCAACCATAATGCATTGCAACAAATATTTATTTTGGGTAAATAAATACGTATACCCACGCACAAAAAGTCATGATACATGCATCAGAAGGGATAAATACGTCAGAGAAAAACCTTGACAAAAAAATGGCAACAACGCCTTCCTGACTTAACTCTCCGTAGACAGGGACTTGAACATAAGTCTCGTGTGTGCTTAGTTTATTATATACTTGCATACAGACACGGGCGAGGAGGTTCTAATATGGTAAACTACTAGTTGGAAAAGAAACTGTGGCTACAAAGGCAACGAAAGACACCATAATATAAATATTTTCTGTTACAGGATTTACAAATTAATAGCGTGTACCTAGATATACCTTGGCCAGTGCAACTTAAGTAACAAGGCTTTCCTTGGATATTGCCCCACAGAAGACAGGTGAGAATAACGTTGTTTAAAATGTGATATTCCCAGTGTAGAGCAGACTAATAAATACAGTTGCAGATTTCTGCAGCAAGACACTCCTGTAAATACCTGGATGCAAGATTTCAACTGTATACAATTGCACAGTTGCAGCTAGCTATGGGGAATTCCTCGGCCAAAATATATAATAGGATTTTCTAATTGGTATTCTGCTCACATGATAGCAATCTTTAGGTCTGAGTAGCACCTTACCTTGATCCATGCATATGTATAGATATATATAGTGTAAATAACATTTTTAATGGGTGACATCCCTTGCAACTATCATACATCCAGAATGCCTAATTCTGGGTCATAAACATAAAATTAAAGTGAATAAGATTCTTGCATTATGGAATTTAGGACTCCCATTTTTATTCCTGGTAGCTACACTCATAGTGGTATGATATTTTATTTCTTGTGATATCCATTTTTATTACATGCATCCAATCTGTCTGCCTGTATGAGGCAGGCAGAATGGTATGTGATTATCTCCCATGTGGCGCCTTTTAACCAAAACCTTTTTCATGTGCAGCCTTCATCCCTGCTGCGATCCAAGGACAAAAAGGGAACACTATCTTCATTGTACGGCAACCCACTTCAGGCGAGACCAAAACCGAATTCTCGACTGGATAACAAAAAATTCAAAAAATCCCAAAAGATTACCCGCGGTTAAGCAACGCCACCGGTATTTTCTTGCCGGCTTTCCTATCTCCCTTCTTTTCCCCGTCTATTTTACCTTGGATGTCTTCATTCAGTTAAGTTGGGATCAATACCAAAGATTTCACTTACTTCTGCCTGTTATTGTCCTTGTGTCTGTTTTTTGGTGCTTGCCTATCATACTCAACCTCATTTGTGAAAAATAATAGCATAAATTTGGAGTCAGATTGTGTCTTGAAAGTAAAAGCACCGTGTTTACTTAAATCATTATCGCTCACAGAAGCTCATTCACTATTAACGTTTCGGTTTGCCAACGGGTAACTTACTCATAATCAATAAATATTACCAACATCACCAAAATAGCCTGTGCTGTGAAGTCGGCTTCTAGTGAGTAGAACCAGAAAGCTTAGGCTTCAGGCATGTAAGGCGTGACATTAAAATCCGTGCTTGCAGTCATGCTGTTGGAAGTTGATGGGTTTCCTGTAATGAGTTGGTCCTCAGAGTTCCCGTTCTCCCCCATGTTGGATGTGTGGGCTTGGCTGGCAAAAATATGTTTTTTGAGCTGTAATTCAATTAACCACCTGGTAGGAATTATTATCTAATTGCAATGTCTGTTGTCAATGTGAAATGTTTGTAGGTATGCACGAGCTTTTAACACCAAGGTTATCACAAAGATTCGAAAGTGAAAAAGGTATCATATGTGCTTTGGTGTGTGTTGTGAATACACCAGCAGGTCACTGTGCAGTGGCTCTGTATCTGCTGACACCAAGTTGGCACAAGAATTTGATCAAAATCACAGAATTGTGATTTGGAATGTTTTACTTGTATGCCAGTTTGTTTCATATACGAAGAATATGTTGAAATTTTCAATACAAATTCGTCAAGTTGCAGAGTTAACAATTAAAATTAATACCTTACTCTGCAGTAATTGATGTCAGTGCCAAAGCTTTAATCTATGACTTCTTTTCAACTACCTCAAGTTGATATGCTATTTCCCTCGTGCAGATTCACTACAGGCCCCCAGTTCGGCCTGTCTGTCAACCCTGATTTGATATAGATACATTTCACCAGTTTGGTATATTTGATATGTTAATGAGTTACCAGTTGGCAACATCAAAACGTTAAAGTTAAACTTAAAGTGAGCTTCTGAAAGCGTTAATAATTCAAATGCACACATCGCTTTCACTTCCAATGTACCAATTTATGACTCCATATGTATAAATTTGATTAAAAATCATTGACTAATAGGAAATGAGGTTGAGTATTATGGGCAAGCACCAATATCTTACAGGCAGGACAATGACATGACAGGAAATCAATCTTTGGTATTGTGTAATTATAAGTTCTCAGCTTAACTGAGAGAAGACATCCGAGGTAATATGGAAGGGGAAAGAATGGAGATAGGGAAGGAGGCAAGAAAATCAAGGACGCTGTTGCTTCACAGCGGGGTATCTTGTCACTGGTGGGCTTCCTTTACAGGTATGGAAGCAAGGTCCACGAGTTTTGTCTCAGGGCTTGCCAGCAGGAGGTTGGCGTACTGACGGAGGTCGTGATTCACCTCTCTGCCCCAATCCGCAGCATAAAATGAAGACTGCACAGAAGAATGATTGGCTAAACCAAATATGCCACATGGGAGATAATTACGCATCATTCTGCCTGCCTCATACAGGCAGACAGATTGGGTGCATGTAGTAAATTAACATGAAAGTAGAAATAGTATTCCCCTATGGGTGTAGCAACCAGGAATAAAATGAGAGGCTTAAGCTCCACAATTCTATAATTACATCAGAACATAATTTGACTTATGTTTATTATTAAGAATTATGAATGTATAATTCTCCTCTTACTTGAATGTACAAGGCTGTATAGTAGTTGTAGGATATTTGAACCTATTTGAAAATATGTTATTTACACTATATATATATACATAGGCACGAGCCAAGGTAGTGGTGCTATTCAGACATGAAGATTGCTACAATGTGAGCAGAATACCAATTTGAATATCCTATTAAAGCTAATCAAGGATAATGCATTGGTTATGTATATATACATATATGTATATACATTGGAAATGCTTGAAACGAGGGCCGAGGAATTCCCTAAAGCTAGCTGCAGCTGTACATTGGAGTAATGTTGGAATCCTACATCCAAGTGGATACAGGGAATATCCTACTGTAGAAATCTATAATGTAATTATTAGTCTGCTCTATATTTAGAAACCTAGTATGAGATAGTGGAGTAGGCACATAGGGAAATACTGGTAATCTTACCTGTCTTCTGTGTAACTGTTTTGGGTTCCACGGTATAGCCTTCGTTAATTTTGGTTATTAATTTACCATGTGTACTGGCCAGTAATACCTAGCTGAATATTTGGTTAGATTTGGCCTGTTACAATGAGGAAACATTGAAAAATATATTTCTTTTGGCCTGGCCTTGCCTAGCTGGTTGTGGCCTGGCCTAGCCTAGCCTAGCCCTTGAGTAAGCCTAAATCACTAGCACGTTGTATTGTGCTTACCACGTCACTTTGAATCAGTAACATTTGCAGGGCCGTCGTCACAACACACACGGTTCCGACTATTTAAATACATGTGTTCCAGAAAGAACACATGATTCAGTCAGAAACAGATACACAGTGTGTTGCTTGATCGAGCTCCGGGGAGTTAAGAAAACCCTCTCGGGTGTTTATCTGGGAAGGCGTTGTTGCCACATTTGTCTCAAGTTTTTTATCTGAAACATTATATATGTTCAATGGCTTTTTGTACGTGGGTATACGTATTTATTTAACTAAAATAAATATTTGTTGCACTGACATTATGGTTGAAAGCAGTTTTGTACTAGCTGAACGGAAATGTTGTAGCTACCTACAGATAGATGCAAACAATGAGATCAAAAAAGGCGATTGCTTACCAGCCATAGGTGCTTGTGATGCACGTATAATGTGTTTAGTGTTATTAAGATAATGTAGGGTCAATTGGGAACCTCTACAGTGGCAGGCATGTGCCAGGTTCACATTCTTGTTCAAGAATTGTGGCCCTCCTATATCAAGATGAGGTTTGTGACGGATGCGAATGGGTGCGCTTTGTATACAGCTCGTTGCGATGTGCAAGGCCATGTTCTGTATTATTTGTAGGGAGTGAATGTGTGCGTGTGCAAGGTTGTTGTTGCTTAGCCCCGATTTCCATCGGTGGTAGTGGGAACCGCGCCAACGCACCGGCCGAAATCCTCTATACTCACCGACACTCGCGTGTATAGACAGAAAGAGGTGGGAGGACAGAAAGGGTTGACCGGTTAAGTGGTAAGTAGTGTTATTGCTGCTATCTGAATTAACTTTTTGGGTTGTGCGGCAATTGATAAATAACCAACTGTGTGATATAGCTTCAATCGTGAACACCAAAACATTGTTACTTGCACCGTGTTTATGTCTCTCAGCCACACTGCAACGCAACAACCGGACGCGTGCAGGGATAACCTCATGTGGGACAAGATTGTATTGTAGAACAAAAATGATGAGGATTATTCACTTACCCGTGAGAAAAGAAAATACAGTGTATATGTCGTGGCTCTGGTGTGTTGAAAGATTAGAGGATATTGCTAGCAAGATAAATAAAATTAGTACTTTCTTTTACAAGGTACTTTGCGAAAGGATTCACATTTTCATCTGTGTTTCAATATTTAGGTTGATGGTCCTCAACCTAATTGGTCGGCTGCCTGTTGCAGCGTTGGTTCATGACATCCAGATTGGGTTCAATGAGAACTGCCAATCAAGTCCCTTGGAAGTTACACCCCTAAGTAGTGAAACAGGGACGGGTCCGGCATGTTATTGAGACGTCACCAGGTCCATCTTGGTACTGAGATTCTTATTTGTAGAATCTCCTTGATGTTCTTGGTTTCTTTTGCCCAGCCAGTTGGCTGGCCCAGCAACGGAGCTGGAAGAAATGTATCCTACTTAACATTTACCTTCACGGGTAAACAAGCGCTAATATTTCAACACTCTGCCTTCCCCCTCCTTTATGGCTTTCACTCAGTTTATTCACTTTAATCTGAAGGAAAAATGAAAGTTTTATCGTAGGTATAGGTTGGAATGAGATCAACTTTTGAGTTATTACCTTCAAGTAAATATTTAATTGCCCAGTTAAATTATGAAGACAGAGATTCAATTATAAGTACCTCAGTCATGAAATAGTAACGGTTTAATCTTTGTAATAAATTTATTTTTTACTATGAAAATTTATAAATTAGGAATCTGATCCGGACAATTGCCGTGAGTCTGCAAATCCATAAATGACAACACCACAGAACATGTAGCCAGTCAACATCATTTTTGGAAGTTTATATTTCACATAGTTCATGATAGGAAAGAGCAAAATGTATTACCCACCATAGTCTAGGTTTCTTTTACAAGATACTTTGGAACTTTTGCTGAGGTCGTTTTCATCTGTGTTTCAATGTTATTAGTGGAGTGCCCGCCTTGCGGTGATTACAGACTGGCAAGGCAGACACACATAATCATTAGTTAGTTCAGGATTTTTACCAGGGTCTAAAGAGTATTTTATGGAAAACGCTGGAATATCTCAACTTTGCCTAAGTTCAGCAGCATACTAATCCTATATTTACAGAAATAAAGCTTACAATTAAATGTACAAACACCCACGCGGCACTTGACGTAGTGTAAACAGGTGTTAATAAATATTTACAGTGGTAAGTAGCTGGTTGAACTTATTGACATCCATGTTGAAAACTGCAAGATATAAATTATTTATGAGTGATATTAACAATTGATATCAATCTAGCCCTGCTGGAAGTTTTCTATTTCATGGGATCGTGGCTCAAATTGTATGCTGGGGTGTAGCTTCATCTGTGACGTTTTGCAGACTTACTGTCTACCCTAGCCTTATTAAGGCAAAGATATCTAATGGCTACCAAAACACTGAAATTGCTTGATCCATTGATATTTGTTTTAAAAACACTTTGCACAAATCTTTCTCTACTACCCACTGCACTTTTATTAATATATAATAACGTCGCACACTAGAAACTTATTGCTTACCCGTTCGAACGGCTTCGTGGTGTGAATAAATGACCACCTGTGTTTTGGGTGATGCCAAAAGCCTTTGGGTTTAGCCTCTGTGCAAACTCTAAATTTGTTCTGTTACTGATATTCTACAGTTGGATGTTCAAACGATGTTAATCTACTATTTTTGCGGTCTTTTTGGAATTAGACACTAAACAACATGCGTTGTTAACATCATTTGTAGGGACAACTGTCGTATACAAAAGTGTCAGTGGGCCTGAGGCTCGGGCCATGCACATGCTGCCTCCATGTCAACACCGCAGAGATGGCGCACACGGCACCATCCTCACCGGCGAGGATATGAAACAGGGTGGGTTGAGGGACTTTTGCTGAGGTCGGGGCCCCAGACGCCGTCACAGCAGGCAATCACTCGTGATGTAATTGGCCAGTCTGACTCATGTTGGCTCCCTCGTGGGTGGCTGGGTGCAAGGTCAAAGGGGTAGGCGGTGTTTGCGTAGGAGATGATGGTCCTGATGAATTGTTTGTTTTGTGTGGTAATTAATTCTTTGGAGTGACCGTAGGTGGTTGTGGTAAGTGCCCGGGACACGTTCAGTCAAGTTATGGCATTAGTAATGTTATTTGTTTGAGGCTTGGACGTAACCCCGTAACATACAGTAAGTTACTCCAAGGAGAGTTGAGGTGCGAGAGTGGGTTATGGGAGTGTTATTGAGTGTAACATGAAGGTGGATGCGGTATTCGTTGTTATCAGAAGTTAATAATGTGAGGGTTGACTTTCTTGGGCTAAAAAAATCTGTTGGCCAGCAGACAGACTTTAAAAGATTTCAAGCACTACTGGAGGTGGGCAGCGGGCTTGTGTTTGTGGTGTTGTGCGATTATGGCGATGTCATCCGTGCATGAGCTATTGTAGGTGTTAAGTTCTGTTACAATAGGCAGGTCTTGTATGAAAGTCTTGTCTTCAAACTCAGTCAAAGGTCTTACTAGTAGCACGGACAGACCCGTAGCAGGAAAAGGGGAATTAAGCGAGGTCTGTTACATACCAATCGCCCCTACTACAATTACCATACTATGTGTTAGCTCTACAATATATGTCCTATTATTGCATCACTGCTGTTATACATATTTAAGTCACGTGTGACTCTGAAACATTCCATAGGTCATTGCTAATACGTGCTTTATGTCTATCTATGCTTCATATGCTCATGTCTGCAAGTGCTTGTACTCGTTTAATCATAACATCTCAATCGAGTCATCCGAGCAAATTCTTGTTGAACGACACAGCCTCCGTCCACCGGTTACTAGCTTAACCGCTCTGACGTCACGTCCGCCCCAAACCTCTGAATGTCGGCTCGTTGTTCATTATCCAGCATCAATTGCATAAGCGAAAACAACCTCCCACTACCACGCTAAACTTCCGGACTGTTTTGAGTCAGCAATTTTTCAACTCATCGTTCATTCAAGCAAGTCATTCGTACTAAATCCGAGAAAGCATTCAGGATCTCACCTACAAAAATTATTAATTCATGTAACTAAATTCAAACATTAATAATGTGTAATTGTTTTAACTTTAAAACATTAATTCTTTCAAACAACTTCACACGAATTACCATGTTCTAAAGTTATGTGTACAGTCGCCGCAGCGTCAGTGATAGTCAACTGTCTCTCGGTTAATATATACGGAATTATCTCTGAATAACAAGCATTATGGATAATTTCATATCAATTTGGTGTTGCTATTTTATGCAGAATATATAATATGTGATTCACTTGATGCTTATTAGGGATGACTGAGTTTTTAGCCTAAAGTCTACATAACGCTTGACCGGGAAGAATAATAATGAGGTGCTGAAAGATTATATTTTACTCTAATAGAAACAAGGAAAAAGTACTGTTCTTCCATAGACATGATAGTCAAGACGAAAACATGGGGTGAACAGTACGGTATGACTTTTTAGCATTAACCATCCGTAATCTCTACCTAATATAAAGTCAGCTAGGATTATTATAGCCTAGATATAAATACACCTGAGCCTTAGTACAATGTCAGTTTATCAGCACAAGTCACCTGTCTGGCTGGAAGGTTATTTTCCCAGTCATGATGATGGACGAAGGCTTAACAGGAGAGCGAGAGAGAGCCAGGATGCTTGGGTCTTTCCACCGCAGATGAGCCTAGAAGGATAAACAGAGAAGGGACACTTTACTTGCAGTTTTGTTGAGGTAAAACTTAATATTAGTTAACAATCCTATCTAAACTGTCTGCGACTTTGCACTGTCGACATTTAACGTGATTGGAGTCATAGTTATTACCTACACTGGCAGCGTTATGCGCAAGAGTGAATGTGCAGACCCGGCAAGAGCGATCCTGCCATTTGGAGTGCACCATAGATGGCAACACTAGAGGTGCCAGTTGTGCTTTCCTACGTTACGAGTTAATTAATAATTAAAGTGTGTTCCCCTTACACCTATACCAGGCTGGTACTAATTGTGCCTACTTGTCAGTAATCGATATTTTTGTTGCTAACAAAAGTGTGATACAATGCTTAATTAAAACTTTCCTTTAATCGAGGACTTAGCATTACCAGATCCTTGTTGCCGCGCTAGGCGCTGATTGGTGGTGCCTGGCTTTGCGGAGGGATTTCCGCAGTCAGAGGGAAACTGCCGTTATCGTGCGTAGGAATTCTCGCCACCGGAGGAAAACTGCATCTATGGCACATTTCCAATGGAAATTAATACAATGGTATAGCATATAATGTATTCATCTTAAACGTGATACATAATTTACAGAATGTTCATTTATGTTTATTTTTGTGAGTGAGAGCAATGCAGGACTCGACTTCATGAGCCCTTACACACTCATATGTGTTCAGTTGTGCGCTGTTCTTTCACAAAAATTATCTTAGCGCAACTTATAAACCAGAGCGTTCACGTACGTGCGTAATTACTTGATACTATAGCAAGTTTTAAAATAGCAGAGAGCTATGTTATTATATGTTGATGTTCTTAAACCACTTAAGCAATTTTTTTACGCGATTGTATGAACGACGTTCTTTCATTCTATATTTACTCATTGTTATAACATGTATTGTTATGAACAGTTAAGGTTTAACTGTACGTCAGTACCACTGTCGCTCAGTTGGTCGCTGGACATGCATAGGCCTAGCTTAGTTAGTCTATCATCAGTTGCAGAACAGCTAGCATACAAGCACCTCTGTGGCCGTCTCGCCCAGATGTGCGCTGCATTCCGCTCCACTCCAGTCAGAGGCCGTCCCACAACGCGCCTCAGGGCGTCCATATTTTTGGACTCTGCCTCACGTCAGTCAGAGGTCGTGCAACCATAGCTTGCCTCCTCTAATGCCAACCGTCTTTCACACGCATTACGTCAATGCTATAGGGTCAAGATTGGATTCATTGCTAGTGTCAGCTCCAGCATTGCGGGTGAACGCCTGACTTGCCTCAATACCGCCAATCTACCACTCAACTCCACCGACTTAATCATCTCAACTCGGCTGAATCTACATCTCAACCTAACTCCGCCGAATCAATCACTCAACTCAACTCCGCCGAATTAGTCACTCAACTTGACATGCACGCCAACCACTCAACACAACGCCGTCAGGATCAACACTCGCCGCGTGTCAACGCTGACCGGAGATCCTGCTATACGTGGTAGTTTTGTGTTTCACCAGTTAGTGTTTTGGTAAATGAATAATAAGTGAATATAATTAATTAGTGGTTACTCAAAAAAAAGTTAATAAATGAGCTTCTGTGAGCTGTAAGAACTAAATGTGTTTTCTTTTCCAAGGCACATGAATATATCTGACTCCAATTTATGCTATCCTTTTCTATTCAACGGTTGGGTGAATGTTCCAGCACCAAAAACAGGTTAGGACAATGACAGGCTTTGGTAATGAATTTTGGTATCTTTGAACCCTTTTACTTAACTCAGGGTTGTGATCCAAGGGTAATATAGAAGGGGAAAAAAAGGAATATAGGTCAAGATATAGACGGCGGAAAATCTTGGTGGCGTCAATGGATCCAATTGGGGGAAATTACTGTCCCGGTTCAAGACTTCAAGGTTGGGCCAGAATTAGTTCAATCTTGCCTGAAGACGGGTGACCTCAGTAGCAGGGGGTGAAAGGCTGCACACAGAACATAGTGGCTAATATGTGGCAGGAAAGATAATCACATACCATTCTGCCTGCCTCATACAG
>SDVV010000709.1:0-29488 GCA_016164225.1 Gammarus roeselii
TATATATTAAGTTTAATTCATATAAGAAGTCTAAATAAATATTATCAGATAAATTTCCATAAATATTAAGTATTACCAGACATGTCTGCACATTCCAAATATCATGTATTCCAGTATAGCGTCTCTACTAATTATTGTTGAATGTCTACCAATCAGTTTGTGTGCCCTCTCAGCCTCACATGACGAACACAAGAAATACATTTACTCACAAACGTGCAAATGTTCTGTAAGAAACTGTAAATTCAATGAAAATATCTTTCTTCGGTCGCCAGCTTATTGCACATTTGAAGGACGATAATTTATACAACAGAATAACGGCTTTAGTGATAAAGAAACACTACGGCATTGCGGGTTTAGGGAATCTACGATATATTAATTCTCTTTCTTCTTGCCCCTGGTGTGTTGATCACTTTAATTTTATTGTTAGTTATGCGACCGATAATTTTTTTATGGTACTTGTTAACTTCTTCTTGGAATCTTCAAGGTGAAGAGAATCCTTAGCTCGACTCTCATCATCAGGCCGTTACCTGGTCTCCGAATGATTTCCTCTTCCAAGAGAGACGCCGGTCTATACTAAATCAGATTTAATTGTTCTATGCTACATGTATATATTTTGAGTTTGATACCGATTGCTACTTTTGCCTCTACCGCGTCACTTTATGAAGCACAATTTATTTTTCTACATTAATTGAAATAGTTGGTCCCGTGAAAACATTTGTACCCTGTTGGTATCACAGAGCTAGAATTCCTGCCCTAGAACTATTTAATCCAGCCAAAGGCTCTGCAACTCCTGAAAACTCTGCTATGGCATCACTCAAACCGTGGTGGTTATGGTGGTGCAGTTTGTATACCACTGCGTAATCAAAATTTATGGTATGAAGAGGGCGACTTAGAATAACCAGTTTGCTGGCTGCTGGGTCAGAAATTTGTGCGCCTGAACATCCCCTATGTTTGAATCAGCGGGTTATAAATATGCGCCTCTGAGTTGTGTTTGGGTTGGCAGGATGGTCTCCGAATTGCCACCAATCACACGCAACGTAGTCACCAATCGCGCTTATCTTGGCCCCAATCGTATGTATCCGCACGCAACGCAACGTGGTATCCAGTACCTTACGGTATACCACGACACCTGGGTGTACTCCACAAGTTGTATTTTTCTCTCGTACCGAACTGCAACTTTGGCAGCTCCTGTCCCTATTGGGGAGCCTACAACTCATCAACAATCAATGAACGGTTTTAACAGGAGCCCATTGGCTGGTGCACTGCAGCAAATAGTTGCAGGTCGAGGTTGATTTATTGGCTGTCATTGGGTGGGCGTCGCACAAAACTGCGTGAGTGGCTGCACACTATTTGGAAAATCTGAATACAAACAATCACAAACGTATGAAACTTGTTCATTTGTTGCAGAATGAATAAACAAGTTGAATTTCGGCGTCTAACTATAAATTTCCATGAAAATATTTGACGTTTAGAAACGTACTGAACCTTTAATGTAACTCGTATCAATCTAGCAACACTCCATCTGTGAAAAGAGGAAATATTACTATGTAAAGCAACTTGACATACATTGTTCGGCTTACAATAATTTATTCTAAATGAAAAAAGAACAATGATATTTTCTGGCGCCAATGGGCGAGAGGGATGTCAAAAAAGATTCTTCGCAGCATTTCTCTATGATCTAAGGGAATCGCAATGTCTGTCAACATATGGAATCAGCAATAAAAAAATCTAACGTTGAAATTACACATTCCATTATATCACATTGTACACGTACCTTCAAAGTCCATTCGACATTTGTACTCATGCATGTAATTTTCTGGTTAAACTAATGTGTCTTTCCAGAGCTCATTTATCGACGTTGATAAAGCAATTTTGAGCGTATCTCAGAAATAAGTTAACAGATGTCGTTAACACACCTTTGAGCATAGCTAGGATACTTTACATTTCGTGTCTCGTTCCCTGTTGATTTGGTGTAATGCAATTGTTTGAATGAGAGAAGTTTCTGTCGTTCTGTTTCTGTCGTACTGAATACTTCTTTCAGATTTTTTTGGGGGACATTTTTTCGGTGGACATTTTAACGTAATATTGTTTTTTTCAATTGATGGAAGCTGCACTGTTGGTTTCCTATTAAATTCATAATAATTTGACTGCATGATACATTTCTTCATTTTCTTTTGAAATTTATATAAACAATTTATTGAAAGCTTCTCCGGTGTATGTATGTATAGACATACAGATGTTTCCCCCTAGTTAGGTGGTTGGAAAAGTTAGGCTGACACAGAGGCGGAAGGCGCCCAATCTCTGCGCCACATCTCCTCCGCCTCTCCGATGTAATGAAGGCAAATTTAGTATTCTGTCGCTAAGTTAGGCTTACACAGAGAGAGGGAGGCGCCCAATCTCCATGCTACATCTCTCCAGCCTCTCCGATGTACTGAAGGTAAATTTAGTGTTGCCAAACACATTATTTTATTTACCTTATAATCGTGGATTTATCTTATTACATATTATCGGAATTATGTTGTGTTTTTAGTCACGCAACAATCCATGAAACGCTGTTTTGTCTCACGTTTAGCAAGGTTTATTCATTTTACAATTTTATCCTACAATATGTAAGGTTTTCCTTCTTGTTTGACTATATCTAACAGCATTATTACTGTATCAATCTTTCATAGTCTCTATTTTGGCCCCGTCATGTTGTCTTGTTCTATGTATCTGTTTAACTTGAAATTAGCTGAACACATTTTGCGTTCTCCCGTTCACAACAAGCAGACTACAATGATGATTAAATTATACAATTAAAACTGCTTAACCAACCAGCTAAAGCCATCATCTTTGGTATGAAAACCAATGCAAATTCTCTGTTCTCTAATCCGCATGCTTAATGGCAATGAAAACTCATCTTCGGATTGTAATTTGAAAATATAGTGTTGGTTACCGATGGTTTTAGGATATATTTCACCTTGAATTAAACTTGAGCAGCAGAGCAACAGTATATCTGCATTGATTGCATGGATAGGTAATGCAATTCAACATAGTTACATTAAAATGAACAGCGTCACTCACCGTCATGTATCCTCAGGCATAATAATACGATGAACGTTCACATCAATCGGTGAGCATAAGTATTTTTTTTCATAGCTATGCCCACATCTTTTGTATCTTCCCCGCTTCATCAGGCTAAAAAGGTTCGTTTTAAAAATCATATTCCACATTCATCTTCAATTGACCAATTGCACTTCTAGTGGGCATAAGCCTTGGCCACCCTCATCCCCGTGACACAAGTAAAAGCCATTGATGTCTGGGACGGCCATTCACGGCCATCCAGTTCGGTGAGTGCTTATAGCTCGACCTCTCATAAACCGTGGAAATTGCCCTCAAAGCACCAGTCTCCTTCAGCCGGCATTGTTGTGCCTTTTAGAGTTATGTCGTGGGAAATATGAGTCATGAAAAATCACATATTATCTTATGCGTGATGGTGTTATTATTAAAATGAAAAGCGTATCTGCAGGGTCGTTGTATAATCAAGGATCAAGTTCGTTCATAATTCTATTCTAAATTTCCAATCTTACACCCTGAAAACTTTGCGGTATTCCTTAAAATGGGAACGGAATAAACATTTTTTTCTGTAAAGAGCGTCTTATATGTTTGATGCTAATTTCAAAAAAAATGTATGACATAGTAGGTAGTACAATCTTAGGACAAGTACAACCTAAGAACAATCTAACCACAGAAAATCTCACTTGGAATTGGCATGCGCAACGCTCTTAATTGTATCAGAAGAGACACTTTTCTGACAGCGGCTCGGCGACGTTCTCCAGGCACTTGCAGTCTTCTTTGGCAAGCATATTCGCAACCAACCGCATTATATGCCGGTGAAGAAGCGTTACAGTCATCCGCTGGTATTCAGCAAGTAGACCCATTTCGACCGGCTCTGTTCTCTCTGGCGGTAGCCGAGGTTGTTCGAACTGTTGAGTCAGAGATTGATGTCTGGTACCTAGATGATGCCACCCATGTTGACACACCATTGAAGGTATCGCTGGACGTGCAGCGCTTGATTTTTTATTTGCAAGTAATTTGGTTGTAGGTGAACGATAGAATATGTGAATTAAGTTTCCAGGAGCGCTCACCACAAAGTTGGACCATACAGAAAGATGCTATAGGTTTGTGCTATCTGAATTCAGGGTGATTCTGATTTGCCAGTGTACTCTGCTGGGAGCGCCACAATCCGAAGAGGGTAGACCCAATACATCAAGAAGCAAGCAAGATGACTTGGAACGAATGAACACGCGATTGAAGCAAATATAAGGTCATCCAACAATTGTACTTTTGAAATTTTGTTTTTCTATTCATAAACTGCAAAACTTGCTCAGATTATTTCCCGGCTATCAAAACGCTGAGTGTTTGAACAGATTCGATTTGGCATTGAGGGATGCCGTCACTAGGGTGACCAATGTACCCCTTGACGACAGATCTTGGAGCCAAGCCACTTAGCCACCTAGTCGTGGAGGCCTCGATGCATGTCGTCGATGCATTCTGGGAGTGACTTAGTCCAAGCTATTCTTTCCTATGTGAACATCGTGTGTGACAAGGAGAAGCTGCAGAGTGCCTTTGGGATGAGGGGGGCGAGAGGTGTAGTCCCGTTACCTTGGAGGGTCTAGACTTGAGTAAGCAGAATGAATGGCACTTGCCTTTGTAAGAGAAGCACAATAAACGTCTTGCCGGCTCTTGCGGAACAAACGGCATTTGCACTCCTCCTGGCTGCCTCCAGCAGATAAAGTGGCCTCTGTATGCATGCAGTCCCTGTGGTATCATTGGGGACTCAACTTGATCCAGTGGCACTGCGCACTACCGTAGATCTGGATTGGGATCTAAAATCTGCCAACAGCATCCGTGTCGCTGCGGTCAGAGAATGGACGAGCCGGCCACTTTCGGAGTCAATCAGCGCTGAACGAAATCGTCAGGAGATCTTTGCATAGAGTGGAACTGCGTCGGTTCAGGAACCTTTGGGTTTGGATATAGTTGATGGCAGGTAGCCCGATGGCATCACAGGTTTCCCCCTTCAAAAATTGTAAGAGTTTATGTTGGGACAGTACTTGTGTGGACACGACTGCGGAAACCCATTTGAGTGCTTCTGCAATTTCAGCTGGCTTCTTCAGCTTCAAAGGAAAAAACACGGAAATAAAGGAAGTATGTCAATAGCATTGGAGACGACAACGGTGTATGCCGAGTCAACTAAGCGAATTGTGAGGAAGATCGGACCTCGATTGATGGAGGCAACTGGAGATTCACGAGAATCTCTGTGCTTCCAGCAGCGATTGGGTACAGAGAGGCAACGCAGGCAGCATCTTATCAGCAGGTCTGGAGGCAAGGGAAAAGTTTTAGTGGGTCGGAGGGCACCTCCTCTGGGTGATCACAACCAACTCCACATCTCGCGCTATGAGAGAGTTTCCTCTTCCCGAAGGTTATTTTTTAAATTAGAAATTATGTTTATCAAACGAATTCCATTTTAACATTTAATTTATATTGATAACACGCAGCTGATGCGTATGCCCCCATATTAAATCATCCAATCTCAATTCGTGCACCCAGTCTGGTGTTCCGAGCAGCTCTTTTTCTTATTTAAGGGCAATTCACGCAATTGAGGACTATTGGCCCGTGAACGTAGATCAAATGGTGTTCATCGGCTCTGATTTATTGGTTGTCAATTGCGTCAGACCTTCTGCAATTCGATTAAAGTTGTCTGATATCCGAAAGCATGAATGTGTAGCAAGGACGCACTAGCTGCTTCCTACGTAACGTGTTACTGTGCTCTGAAAATGTGTTTATGCTACATCGTCTGGTGACTGACAAATCCTTTATGTCAAGTTTAAAATATCATTGGGTTTTATTTGGAAGCCACATTTCTATGGTGTAGACAATTTGTCACGTCATATGTTCAGTAAACGCTACAAATGAAAATTCGAAGCAACGTATTTCAATTTTTATGGTGTCTCTTGCACTAATATGGGAGCTGTTGGGCAGGTGGTCTGCCGCTTTGCTATGGCTAACGACATGGTGTCCATCGAGTACCAATTGTAGCTGGTTTTCGGCAGTCCTCAGGACAGGCAGTGGAGTACACCTTGGAGTGCTGATGACTGACATGGCCGGATTCAACTACCAGAATGAACAAACGCATCGGGGGCATCCTTCGCCCCTATGAGAGAGGAAAGGAGGTCCGCCTGTTGATATTATTCAAGGCATAGTCGCTGTCTCTCCTTGTATACAACTGAATAATCGCACCAGTGCGAACGAAGTGTGTGTGCCGTATCAACAACCGTGTTCAAGTGTTTGTGATGGACCCATCGTCAGTGTAAGGGCAGAAATCAGTGCCTCTCCATTACCCTCCATAGCCTTGAAACGAAGTAACCGCAAATATCCTGCCTACCTCATTAAGCCATCATGCCACTAGGCCCACGTTCCAAGCCTCACCCCTCCTTCACTGCATTAACAGTCGCAGTAAATGTACGTTCCACATCTAAATCCCACTTCTCCTGTTCATCGTGTTGCCAGCCTAAGGCTACAGACACTTCTGTTCATCGTGTTGCCAGCTAAAGGGTACAGACACTTCTGTTTATCGTGTTGCCAACTAAAGGATGCAGACACTTCTGTTAATTGCGTTGCCACACCAAAGATGAAGACACTTCTGTTCATCGTAATGCAAGCTAAAGGAAACAGACACTTCGGTTACTCGTGTTGCCAGACCTAGGATACAGACACCTCTGTTTATTATGTTGCCAACCCAAGAATACAGCCCCCTCTGTTTATCGTGTTACCAGCCCAAGGAAACAGACACTTCCGTTTATTTTGCTGCCAGCCCAAGGTTACAGACGCTTCTGTTTATCGTGTTGCAAGCTAAAACATACAGACACTTCTTTCTACCGTGTTGTGAGCCTATGGACACAGACACTTCTTTTTATCATGTTGTCAGCCCAAGGACACAGACACTTCTGTTTATCGTGCAGCCAGGCCAAGAATACAGACGCTTCCATTTTTCGTGTTGCCAGACCAATGATACAGACACTATTGTTTCTCGTGTTACCAGCTCAAGGATACAATCACTTCTGCTTATCGTGTTCCCTGCCCATGGATACAGACAATTCTGTTTATCGTGTTGCCAGCCCAAGGATACAAACACTTCTGTTTATCGTGCCAGCCCAAGGATACAGACACTTCTGTTTATCGCGTTGCCAGCCTAAGGGGACAGACACTTCTGTTTATCGCGTTGCCAGCCTAAGGGGACAGACACTTCTGTTTATCTCGCCCTGCCTCGCCCCATGTGAGCAGCGTCTCCTGCCCGCCCTCTGGACATCGTACCGCTGCTACGGGGCTCCTCGACTAGACTCCGGACATCGTACCGCTGCGATGGGACTCCTCGACTAGACTCCGAACATCGTACCGCAGCTACGGGACCTCGCACCGCTGTTGCGGGACATCGTACCGCTGCTGTGGGACATCGCATCAACAAAATAGCAGATAATGGTTACAAAAGCCGTCATTGCATAGTTAGGTCTTCATAACCTAGTTCAACACTCTGAAAACAAGTGTTATAATTTATGATCTATTGGTTTGATTTAGATTTATACTTTTATTGTAGTTGTGCCCATACTACCTGCCTGTTCCTTAGCAGTCATTTACTAGTATACTGACTTATAACACTTCAAATGCAACTGGTTGTTGTCATCGCACAACTATATTTGAAAACGTATTCTCGCACTGTTAGGATGCTTCTGTTAGAATGAAACACTGTTAGGATGCAGCTCTGGTTCGTTTACCTTTTATTTTAGCGGTGTGTACCGGCCTGTCTTTATCAGTATTCTAATGTGTTATTGGTATTCAAATAATCAGCATTTTCAAGTGAAACCAGTTTGCAGTAACAAAATCCGAGAGAATTTGGAGAGGCAAGTATCATTGCCCTAAATTCTGAAACCATAAACCAAGCAGCCACCATTTGATCAAGAAAGATTAGGTCCATGTTATGTTGTCAGTTTACTTAATGGGGAATTTGTTCCGGAAAATATCTCAAATGCACTCAATACCCTAAAATCAATCCCGCAATAAGATGTAACTTGCTAACGCGCTTCCGAAAATTATTAAATCAAATCAAATGAATTGAAATTAAAATTAAATCAAGGAACGGAAGCACTACTACCAAAATTTAACAACAGGAATAAAAAAAAATTGTATATGTTATTATTCCAGTTCCATTGCAATAAAAAAGTATAAACAGGTTATATAAAATTAACTGTCTGTGTGACATTTGCATCAATCACAATCAAGTGGAAACTTCTGTGATTTGAAAACCAGGAGCACCTGCATGAGCTATTCTCTCTCTAAGGGCGGCCTCATGCCTCTCCCTCCTCATAAGCGCCCCTACAACCGTTGTCAGAGCCGATCGTCCCCTCTACCTCAACCGTATTCTAAGATGTTACTGGTATTACGATTTTCAACAGTGATAAATTTGGTCGGTTCTCTGCAACAAAAGCACAAGTATATTGTAGCAGAAAGTATCATTGGTATGTACCACTTAACATCTTGCAGCTTAGAATCGTGCTACGATTTCATAACACCCCACTTACTGAATTGTAATTATATTTTCGTCTTCTTCTGATACTACGCCGGCCATGTCTGCTACAAGGTTGGTGCCCAGAATCATGAAATTGTTCCTTTATTAAGAAGCAGATGGGAACAGCTACAATTTAGTGTAGTTTTGCATTTAACTCAAATTCCGCAATAGGAAGTAACCTTACGCCAACGCGCATCCGACGATACGCGCATCCGACTCTCCTTTGTATTATCCCGGTTTTAATTCTGTTTTCGAATTGTCGACATGATCGTCACATCCCGTATCTGATTATAGTATTGAATTCATTTCTGCTGTCTACAGGAAATCACAACAAATAGAACTCAAGCTAACTGTCCATTTTCCCAACGGTAAATTTAAAAGTCCAAGATGGTGTAGGCTAAGCTAGAATGTGGCATCTGCCAAACCTCAGACGCCTTCGAACTAATGAATTGACAAATTTCTTCTGGCTCTATCAGGTCTTAGAGTAACAGTTCCTCAAATGGGGAATGCAAGACATTGCGCTGTAAATTTTGCCAAGCGGCAGACGAAACTAAACAACTGAAAGCACAAATCAGTCACGCCTTCGATGACTTATCCATAACAGAGAAAGTCTCATCTAATGGCGTATCCATAACATACAGTCAACACAGATACCTGATTGTTAGCTGCTGACTTGAAATTGGAAAATGTGCTGAAAATTTTCACGAATTTAAAGATCTGATAAGCAGCAAATTAGCAGCAGTCAAAGATACTGTCGAGGCCGCCCAAAATCAAGTGGAAGAACTCCAAGTTCACCTAGATTCCGAATTAGCCAAGAAGCTTTCGTTTCTAGCCGCTGAGACAAACGATCGTATTTAAACGCTAGAAAACTCAGTCAAAGATAACGAGGCACTGTACTCAACTGTAGTTAGTAGGAGGCAGCCACGCTGTGACAATGCAACACACGTTGGACCACAATCTCACCAGTTTCGACCCAATACACGTAACCGATTCGATGTATTGCCCGATGAAATGGAATCTCAAGATACAGAGGAAATCATTGTGATTGCTGATTACAATGTCGCCTCCTTCAAATAAAATCAGCGAAAAGGAAGAATTCAACTGTAAATACTCGTCAAAGCTGATTTGAAAAATGACGAGGTCGAAGGCATAATCGCAAAGGAAAGGATACATTCATCTAAGCGAATTATAATACAAGTCGTAGCTGAAGACGTGTCGCCGACGGAATCGACATGGAAAAGGTATGAAATCATGCTAAACAACATTAAACCTTCACACGCGAACCTCCATGTCACTGGCATCTTGCCCCATCCAAACCAAAGTAGATACAAGTTAAGAAAGATGATATTACTTAACAATCGACCCACAGTACTATAATTTTAATAGAATCACCCACAAGGCTCGCATTAACACGTATGGACTTGATACCATCGAAAACATCCTTAAAATCATCGGTGCTGGACTTGTCAACAAAAATAAGTTAAAAAACTTGATCGATATCATACCAACAACTCCGCCAGCAGTGCCCGACGAAACGACACAGCGACCTAAGCCCGTTTCAACACGAGATACACAACAAATACAAGTGACCATCATAACACCACCACAGGTCCCAGCAAAAAAGTTTCTGTCATCAATCCAGTCCGAGTTAGAGGCAGCAGTTGCATCTCCGCTAGTACAACCAGTGTATACGGAAACGAAAGTCTTGGCTCCGACACAAGACCTCAGAGTAGAAACAAAATAAGTCAAGCAAATCAAGTTTATGTGACTAACGGTACTCTCAAATGTTACTACGTGAACGCTTGAAGTCTCAGAGACAAATTCGAAGAATTAGGTATCCTTGCATTGAATGAAATTATTGACATAATAGCAATCACAGAAACGTGGATGAAATTGAGCACCGGGCAATATATAGGCGAATTTACTCTTCCCGGTTACTCACTATTTCACAACGATAGACAAGGCCGAGAGGGCGGAGGAGTGCTGTTTCTCGCGAAAAACACTCTGCAAATATTAAAAGTCACCATTCGAAACAACAGGCACGACATAGTATCAATCCAAGTAGTCGGTAAACATATAAAATGTCAAATCACTCACGTCTATCGCGCCCCTAAAAGCAAGATTGCAGATGATATCGAATTTTACAACACCCTCGTCGATGTTGTCACAGCACAACACAGTATTGTGCTTGGCGACTACAATATCCCCGACATTGATTGGGAATCAGACGAATGTATTGTCACCGGCCAACGTCTGATTGATTTTACAGGCGATAAGTTCATGACCCAAATGGTGAAGACACCTACAGGAGGAAGCAATATTCTTGATCTCATATTTAGTGCAAGCGACTCTCATACCACGAACGTCGAAGTAGACAAACCACTCTGAACTAGTGACATCAACTCTATCCCTAACTTCAGATTAGCTAATTTTGATTGCTCAAGAGGGTCAATAGTGTAAGCAAATATAACCCTTGGACAAGATGTCGATCAATCGCTTGACTATTTCTTGTCTGCACTTAAAAATATCGAACATGAGCATATCCCGCGCAAAATCAGGCGAACAGCAGCCTATCAGCCCAAGTACTGGAAAGGAGAATTGCAGCGCCTTCAATCACGAAAGAAAGCAAAGCACTTGATATAGCAGAGACATTCACATGACGACGTTGCAAAACATGAATACAAAATCAACAGACAAGATTTAAAGATAGTCCTGAAACGTAAGAAGAAAGATTATGAAAATGAATTTGCTGCTAATGCCAAAACTAATCCGAAACATTTTTATTTATATATCAAGTTGAAAATAAGCAAAATCTGTAATAGGTCCTCTCGAGAACGATGTTGGTGAGCTAGAAACGGACGGCACCAAAATGAGGGTTCTACTTAATTATTACTTTTCTCTGTATTTACGTTAGAGAATCAGGCTATTCTTAATCCAGAGGATATCATTGCGGCAAAACGAATTTAAGCCTTCACCACTGTGAACTTTTCATCTGCTAAAGTTATTAAATATATAGATAAATTAAAAGTCACCAATTCTCCATGTCCAGACCAAATTCATACTAGAATTCTAAAACTGACTAGAAACGAAATCACCAAACATTTATCAAACCTTTTCACCCAAACTCTCACAAATGCCACCTGCCTTTCTAAATGGAAAGAGGCCAATGTTAACCCAATTTTGGAAGGAAGGGACAAAAAGTGTTCCGACAACTTAAGTCCATTTAGTCTCACCTCAGTCATTGGCAAGTTGATGGAAAGTTTGATGACGGATAAAATTACAGAATTCTTAGAATCAAACAAATTGATTGGCGATTCTCAGCATGGCTTCAGACACAACCGATCCTGTCTTACAAATCTGCTACTCTTTCTCAGAAACATAATTGAAATCCACGACACAAATTCTCCAATCGATATCATTTCCTTTGACTTTCACAAGGCCTTTGATAAAGTCCCCCACAAGCGCCTAATTAGTAAATTGTCCAGCATCGATATTCGAGTCGAGCTTAACAACTGGATAAAATGCTGGCTTACGGACAGACGGCAGCAAGTTGTATTTAAAGGTGCTTCCTCCCCCTGGGGTGATGTTACGAGCGGCGTGCCCAACGGATCTGTGTTAGGGCCAGTTCTCTGTACAATATTCTCGATAGCAACGTATTCTCAAACATTAGCAAGTTTGCAGATGATACTAAGATCGGAGTAAAAATGCAAATTGAACTAGAGTGTCAGCAGATCCAACTAGACTTGAACAAAATTGTTGATTGGTCAGAAAAGTAGCAAATGAAATTTGATGTAGACAAATGCAAAGTTATGTACACAGGTCCTCATAACCCCGAACACGAATATTCAATGTCTGGAAAGAAACTCATCCCCGTCACCGAAGAGAGAGATTTAAGAGTCATCATTAGTAACGACTTAAAAAGCAGCAAGCAATGAAACGATGCTGCCAAGAAAGGCAACAAAATGCTAGTTATGATATCCCGCAATATATCGTACAAAAACCAACACAGTTTGCTCAAGTTTTTATAACAATGGTTAGACAACATCTCGAGTATGCCGTTCAATTCTGGTCTCCGTTCCCTAAAAAATGGCGTTATTAAACTTGAGAAGGTTTAACGTAGAGCTACCAAGCTCATCCCCTCGCTGCGGAATAAATTGTACGAAGACAGGCTTCGAGAACTCAATCTTTATTTGCTAGAGAAACGTCGAGTCAGAGGCGACATGATAAAAGTGTGGAAAATTATTAAGGGTTAGGAAACGTCAACCGAGCGAGCCTTTTTACTCTAGATATAAACGGAGTTACTAAGAACAATGGATACAAAATCGTTAGGAAACGTTTCTCACTCGACATCACGCGCAATTTTTTCACGCATAGAGTTGTCGAAAAATGGATCAAACTTATAGCGAAGGTTGTAAACAGCAATACAATCGAAACGTTCATGTTACGGCTCGATTAGTTCTACATAAAACGCCGATAAATTGCAAAAACATTCCATTTCCTGTTGTTATAAAAAAACAGAAGTGGCACACGAAGCTCTCTTGGACGTTCTACTTCAGAACTAATCCTCTTGCTATCAAAAGGGAACCTAGTTTGGGCTAGTAGGCCTCCTAGACGTTCTACTCCAGAACTAACCCTCTTATTATCAAAAAGCAACCTTGATTGGGCCAATAGGCCTGTTGTTGTCTTCCTACACTTGTAAACACTTGTAAACAATTGTTGTCAGTTGTGGTGGCACATCAGAGAACTGTTAGTAGTCGTATGGCGGGACTGGCAGCGATCAATTGACGAAAGCGGCATCAACAGCTGAATTTCCACTTGCTGAAAATGAGTCGGGAGCGTTACAGAAAAAAAAAACTGGTTTGGGGCTTATCCTCCAATGTACTTAGATGCTCCGGACAGCCGTTCCACGTACATTTTTGAAAAGGTAGGCGGCTCTACCCAAAATTTGAGGGATAACTCGTTGATCGTCCATGCACTGACGCTTTTGATTCCCTCTCCGCCAGTCTGAAACAAACCAGTTTCAAGTTGCAGTTCCGGATCAGTCCCGTTTGCCTCACAAGTCACTCTCACAAGCCGGTGATGCGTAATAGCACTAATGAGCAGGTAGAGCGTTTGAAGGGCAGAGCCTGGAGAACCAGTAGAACTATTGTTTTTGGAGAAGTGTTTTAATGGCGTTTCCATGCACTTACGCTGTAAGTGCTGCTGACGGCTCAATCATAAACGATAACTACAACGACTATACTTCCCGTTTATAATCACTGTGCTCATACACAATGTGGGAGTTTTTTGACGATCAGGAATTTAAAGAAACTATCCAATCTCTTTCACAGTTACTGTATTATCTTTAAAATTTCAGTTTACAGGTAGACAATCTTTAAACGGAACTAACTGATACTGCACACCTGTATCACACCTGCACTGGTCTGCTCTCATCGTCGGATCGTACTTCCACAAGATTGTGGCCTCGTTAACTTTCTCACTATGCCAGCGGCAAAAACAAAAGAGAGCCGGATTGTCCAGACCTCAAAGCTAAATTTTCTTTATACCAATTCCACCTTTCACAGCTATCCCTCACTCATTGTTTTAGATATATTATAAATTATTATTCGCGCAAATGTATATACAATCAAGCTATAATTGCCAACAAGCTGTGACCTGTAATTAAAAGAAATTACGAAATAAATATTCATCTTATTATGCGAAGAGTACCGTAAACTTTTAATGGAGAACTCTTTGAAGCTGTTTCACATCATTTAAATTCTTTTAATATGGTAATGAAAGAAATTGTAACGTAAATACGTTACGCTGGTATAATTTTGTTATTAATCTGTGGGCTGGTAGCCCGTTAATGATTTCATAGTGCGTCTATTGCCAGTCCTGATTAAACTTGGCAGCAAAACAAAATTATGTCAGGATACTCATACCTAATATTCTTGCGATCAATCCTTCAATGAAAAGTTTCTATTAGTTTTCACTAATTGTACATCATCGAAAATGTCCTCCGTCAATTCCCACCGCTTGGGGAGTACGAAGTGCTCGGTAGTGCGCTACCATTACTTATAAGTTATATTAAGGGGTAGTTTACCACACTGTCTAAAAAGAAAATATTTATAGGAAAATTACAAGGTAGCACGTTTGTTCACTGTCACAGTAATGCAGTACACCTGTCATCTCGTATACAGTTTACTCTTATTGATTGCATGTTCTCCGTCATTGTATGTAAGTTCAAATAATTACGACAATCCTCGCTGTTTTGAAGGGTATACTTTTGATGTTTCAAAAGCAGTCTGAGCAACTGACCGTGCACTTTCTCGTGGTGATCTCATTACATTGTAATTTGAGCGAGGGCATCAATAAATTGATTGTTTCCGGAGACTTCATTTCAGGGTCTTATTTGAAAATGATTTGGAATTATAATGGTGGACGACGGATCATTATTGGGTTCGGGAATAAAACGCTACGGCGCTGGAAATGAGTGACAGTTGACATACAACTAAACTTGCGAACTGTGATACAATTTAGGAGCACGAATCTAACTATTCACGAAGGAAAAGTGGGAACAATAGAGGTCACTGGAACCATCGTGGTAATGTTTTCGATTAATCATTGGTCATAGAACGCTACCATTCCTCAATTTATGTTCTGAAATGGTGAAGTTTGCGAATCTATTGAACGTATGTGAATGAGACCAACTTAATGCCTTCAATAATTATTCCGCACTAAAAAATATCCCACTATCCGTATATATTATATTACTGAATAGCGACATTCGAGCATTTGCTCCGGTGTTTCTGAATTGAAAGAAATATTGTGGAAAGCAATTCATGAACAAGATCTAGGAACATCTAAATCTAAACATATTACGAAAGACTGCATTGTACCCAAGAGGTAAAACTGATCATGAAGCAGTTTGAACAGATCAGGCAAAAAAATCTTTGCCACCTGTAGAAAAGTAAATGTGTAATAATAATCCTTCAAGTTACAGTTTCAATAAGCCTATATGTATCGAAGTGCGGTCTTCAGATTGCACGACATACGTAACATTGAGAATGAAGTCTTATAGTCACGACCAGTCGAAGGCATCGAATTGGGAAATAACAAAAATATGGCAGGAACACTTGCGATGGAGGCATTGATAAATATATAATTTTCTCGTTCAATACATCCATGAAATTGCCCACCTTGTCGTCGACTGAGGGCTTTAGAGACGACTCTTCCTCCGCTAATGAGATTGTTTACAATATTCATATTGTTCCATAAACTTTTTGTGAAATGATGCGAGATGTTTATAAGTTGCATGAAACTTTATTGAATGCTTGCAATTATAGGTATTTTAAGTTCATTTACTCTATTATATGCTGAACTCCTCCGACGACGAAGGAACAGTTTGAATGAATTGAGCTACAGCCTGTCCACTCTCTTGCCCAGCGTTTCCGTACTTACCTCCCAGTTGATGGTTGCAATGGATGCATCAATGCTCTTCTTCATACTTACCTCCCATTTGATGTTTGCACTGGATGCATCAAGGCTCTTCATCATACTTACCTCCCATTCGATGCTTGCAATGGATGCATCAATGCTCTTCTTCATACTTACCTCCCATTTGATGCTTTCACTGGATGCATCAAAGCTCTTCTTCATACTTACATCCCATTTGATGCTTGCACTGAATGCATCAAAGCTCTTCTTCATACTTACCTTCCATTTGATGCTTGCAATGGATGCATCAAAGCTCTTCTTCATACTTACTCCCCATTTGATGTTTGCACTGGATGCATCAATGCTCTTTTTCATTCTTACCTCCCATTTGATGCTTGCAATGGATGCATCAAAGCTCTTCTTCTTACCTACCTTCCATTTGATGCTTGCAATGGATGCATCAATGCTCTTCTTCCTACTTTACTCCCAGTTGATGCTTGCACTTGATGCATCAATGTTCTTCTTCTTACTTACCTCCCATTTGATGCTTGCAATGGATGCATCAATGCTCTTCTTCCTACTTTACTCCCAGTTGATGCTTGAACTGGATGCATCAATGCTCTTCTTCTTACTTACCTTCCATTTGATGCTTGCAATGGATGCATCAATGCTCTTCTTCCTACTTTACTCAGAGTTGATGATTGCACTGGATGCATCAATGCTCTTCTTCTTACTAACTTCCATTTGATGCTTACAATGGATGCATCAATGCTCTTCTTCATACTTACCTTCCATTTGATGCATGCAATGGATGCATCAATGCTCTTTTTCATACTACCTTCCATTTGATGCATGCACTGGGTGTACCTTCCATTTGCTGCTTGCAATGTATGCATCAATGCT
This sequence comes from Gammarus roeselii, assembly GCA_016164225.1. Classification (NCBI taxonomy): domain Eukaryota; kingdom Metazoa; phylum Arthropoda; class Malacostraca; order Amphipoda; family Gammaridae; genus Gammarus; species Gammarus roeselii. The sequence continues at coordinate 16,925 of SDVV010000709.1, forward strand.
CTTCTTCATACTAACTTCCATTTGATGCTTGCACTGGGTGTACCTTCCATTTGCTGCTTGCAATGTATGCATCAATGCTCTTCTTCATACTAACTTCCATTTGATGCTTGCACTGGGTGTACCTTCCATTTGCTGCTTGCAATGTATGCATCAATGCTCTTCTTCATACTAACTTCCATTTGATGCTTGCACTGGGTGTACCTTCCATTTGCTGCTTGCAATGTATGCATCAATGCTCTTCTTCATACTAACTTCCATTTGATGCTTGCACTGGGTGTACCTTCCATTTGCTGCTTGCAATGTATGCATCAATGCTCTTCTTCATACTAACTTCCATTTGATGCTTGCACTGGGTGTACCTTCCATTTGCTGCTTGCAATGTATGCATCAATGCTCTTCTTCATACTAACTTCCATTTGATGCTTGCACTGGGTGTACCTTCCATTTGCTGCTTGCAATGTATGCATCAATGCTCTTCTTCATACTAACTTACATTTGATGCTTACAATGGATGCATCAATGCTCTTTTTCATACTTACCTTCCATTTGATGCATGCAATAGATGCATCAATGCTCTTTTTTATACCTACCTCCCATTTGATGCTTGCAATGGATGCATCGATGCTCTTCTTCATACTACCTCCCATTTGATGCTTGCAATGGATGCATCGATGCTCTTCTTCATACTACCTCCCATTTGATGCTTGCAATGGTTGATTCAAAGGTCTTGCAAGTCCCAGACCCCTGCCAATGTCTATGTTGCGCATATAATGCCAGGACACACATTAAAGGTGCAACAGGTCATCCCTCCTCTGCTCCCTCAAATGAATGTATTGACCTGGAATAAACCCGATGCCCGCTATTCTGCTCATGAATCTGGAGACTTTAATTGGGAATCACTTATTGATACAAAATAATGTCCACCCCGGACTGCGGGTCTCACACACGTGTTTGGCCCCACATCACAGGCGACTGCAAGTCTCACACACGTGTTTGGCCCCACAACACAGGCGACTTCAAGTCTCACACACGTGTTTAGCCCCACAACACAGGCGACTGCAAGTCTCACACACGTGTTTGGCCCCACAACACAGGCGACTGCAAGTCTCACACACGTGTTTGGCCCCACAACACATGCGACTGCAAGTCTCACACACGTGTTTGGCCCCACATCACAGGCGACTGCAAGTCTCACACACGTGTGTGGCCCCACTACATAGGCGACTGCAAGTCTCACACACGTGTTTGGCCCCGTCAACAACGGTCCCTTGGAAACTGTACGAACACCACAATGAGGCACTGACCAGCCAATAAAGAGCACCTGCCGCCCCGGTACACCAGATCAAGATGCCGTCGTTATTAGAATGGTTAGGATTCTCCTTTGTGAACTCCACGTCACGACAGTAAAAATATCACTCAATTCTCATTTAAGGAGAGGCCATTTTGTAGAATTGACAGCATGAAAAGTTCATAATTTTAACGAAGTGATAGACGGCTGTAAGCAATGATTGGTTTTAACGGTAGCTATTGAGGTAAAGAGTTAGAGTTCCCACGGCAGCATCGAGGTTAAATGGGACCATTTCGTCTATATTCTTCATTTGAATCTAACTAAGCTGGTTAATAGAGCGTTCTATTTACTATCACATTCATTCTCTTTCTGTATATCTTATCCGCGGTCAAATTAATAATAAATGCTAATTCATTGTTAAACCTCAATGATTCACAAAAATGCAAAATGATAGAATACAGGAAGAAAGATGTGTTATCGGAAAGTTGTATCCGTGATTTCATTTTGGTATTTGAATATATAGGCGACAGCTAACCCGGATAGAATTGAACTCCAACTCTTTCTCCAATCTGCATGGTAAATTGAGTGTAGTTGACCTGAAGCGATGTGTATCCCTGCCCAATACACGCCCCATCAGAGATACACTGACTAAAGCGCCATCAGGCAGAGTCTGCCAATGTGCCTTGGATCACCAAACACCGAGGCAGAGTTGTGATTGATCACATGATCAAAATTTGGCTAACGATGATTAATTGAAGTTGGATATAATCCTTCCAGTTAATCTAGTACCTTCAACTACAGATCCGTGAAGCCTGTGCCCTGCTACGTATGAGTAATTGATTGAAATATTTGATGTATGAAACTTTTTTTGCTGTGTATAAACACAAACTACATCCGGTTACTTGAATATTTTGCTTATGTCATTATTTCAGTAACAGCCTAGAATTGTGAACGTTGTTCCTCTTGAGTCCCTTTGATTACACTCCCTCTCTAAATCAACAAACAACACGTCCTCATCCCCATAAACGCATCGGTCTTTGTTGTTCATTTCCTCAGTTGAGCTTAGAAAATACAAACGTTAATATTTTTTTTATTGTTCTGATCATTTATCTGAATGATTAAAATGTTAATGATGTAGTTACAATGGAAGAATAAAAAAACATCACTTTTTTTCCAGATTCAGAAATCATTTTATGTCAAGTCAATGAAAAATATTGAACCCTCTAACGATTTAGTTTCGTGCAAATGAAATTCATTTATTCAATTCTTTTCTATCTGAAAACAGAAAGATGCGTAAAAATTAATATAATTTTACTAAGCAAATCTTCCAGTGGTTATTAAACACAGCATGGTTAACTGCCAGTCCAATTTATTGCTAAAAGAGTCATTCGTAAATGCCGGACGAGAGAATGTAATGCTGGCCTAATCCACTGTTCTGTCTCGTAATTTCTGGTATAATAACTCTTTAAAAAATGATATTTATTTCATAGTTATCATATTCTGGATTGTTTATGATTCAAAAAGAAACGATTAAATGAGTAAAAAATAATATTGATAAACTACACATTTCTCTCCCATTGCCTAAATTTGCAATACTATTTGTCTCAGTCGTAGCAGATCAAGCTGGCTATGAACATTTTTTAACATTACTGCCAGGTGATAAATGACGGTCGTGAATATTGTTTTTTTTCATAACTAACGTGGAGGCAGTTGAATTAATTAAATTACATTTTTTTTAATATGGCACCATTCTATGTTAACCTCACGTTATCGGGCAAACACTTCACTAAGTATGTTAACCTCACGTTATCGAGCAAACACTTCACCCTGTGTGTTAACCTCACGTTATTGGGCTAACACTTCATTCAGTATGTTAACCTCACGTTATTGGGCTATCACTTCACTCAGTATGTTATTATCACGTTATTGGGCTAACACTTCATTCAGTATGTTAACCTCACGTTATTGGGCTAACACTTCACTCAGTATGTTATTCTCACGTTATTGGGCTAACACTTCGCTCAGTTTGTTAACCACATGTTATTGGGCTAACACTTCACTGGGTATGTTAACCTCACGTTATTGGGCTAACACTTCACTCAGTATGATAACCTCACGTTAATGAGCTAACACTGCATTCACTATGTTTCCCACACGTTATTGGGCTAACACTTCACTCAGTATGTTAACCTCACGTTTATAGGCTTACACTTCACTCAGTATGTTAACCCAGTGTTATTGGGCTAACACTTCACTCAGTATGTTAACCTCACGTTTATAGGCTTACACTTCACTCAGTATGTTAACCCAGCGTTATTGGGCTAACACTTCACTCAGTAAAGTATGATGTGTAACGTCCGCGGTTATTCTGGAGAATTAATATTCATTCCGTAATTCTTCCATGAAGCATTTTTACACAGACTTAATTCCATTTAACAATATATAGCATGTAACTGTCACTTTGTAAACATACATAATATTAGTTCATGGAAGTACAGTGAGTCAATTAAATATTCAATGACATCAGAGCTTCAGTTGGTTTAGGCCACTCAACACCTGGAACAGTCAGATATTGTTTCTAATCGTAACCCCATACAATGGAAAATAATGTTTAATAATTGCTCGTACTTACATGTCGCTTACCATCGAGGCGATGTTAAGCGACCTGACGGCGTTGTAGTCTTCCCCTTCTTTAGAGGGAAAAACTTATCTGGGGATTGCACCTGATTGGACACCTTCGCGACCAGTCACTTGCCTGGCACTTGTTTCGAGAACAAAATAAAATGAATAAGTAATAATCTCTTAGTGACCGCTACCTTTTCGAGCCTTTGGCTATCCTGACGACGGGCGTTATCGGCAAAACCAGCAGCCTTCTGATCTTCGACATCAGCCGACGGTTATCTGCCGCCTCTGGGGACCCTCCCGATACGTTCTGACTGAAGCAGAGGCTAGGACTGGCTGTGCATCGAGGCAATGCTTTGAGTGTACAATTAGCTTGTAAGCCTATCAATTCGGGGAGTTATAGATCGGATCTTTGTTAAGGTAAAGGGTTAGGCCGTTACTCCGGCAGGGGTGGAGGCGGTGGTAGTATGGTTGGATGTCCCAACTGTTGGCGAGTACAGTACGCTTAGCGATCGTAAGAATTGGGTTCGGAGAGTAGTCTTAGAAGGAGAAACTTACAAAGAAAGGGGATTCCTCGCCTCTTCTTTCGGTCCTTAATTGTCGGTGCTTACGACACGAAAAGTGTAGTATTCTCACTTGCCGCCACAGGAGTAACGGGGCAAATAAAAGTGAAGTAAACTTAAGATTTGGAGCGAATATTGACGGCTGAAGCAGAGGAGTCTCAATGGAAATACGCATGAAGGGAAATAAGAGTTGGGCCGTTACTCTGTTTGACACGTGAACCCTTCAGATGCGTCAAAGGGAAGGGGAGAAATGAGATCAATATACTACTACATATACGTCTAACGTCTAACATGATGAATCATGTTAGACGAATCACTAATTGATGCTTACATAAACGCACCCTAGGTGGTTTTTCTACAACTGACCAAAACCATCTGTTGTTTTGAAGAAAAATCAAAGAGACTACATCACAAATGTTGAAGGTTCTCGCCGCTTGCAAATAGCTCGAATGTCAATACGGAGAACGGTAAGTGAATAATGACACAGGAACTGGCGTCGGCAAAACACCTCAACGACTGGGATCGCCTCCAAACTTTTAAAATAAGACCGTTCAACAACGTCCCGAAATATATTGGTTTTGACGGTAGGAACTTGAAAAACCAATAATTCTTCAGAACATAAACCAAACTCATTATTCCGGTCATGATTGAACGAAAGTTAATAAACCATAACGAACTGACAGAGTTCAACTGATTAATTATAGACTCGAAACCTGACATTGAATATGAGGTCTTTTCCCCAAATGTTTCAATAATCAGGAAGTCTCTCAGCTGATCCTGCCAATCCTGTTACGACTATTTAGGAATTATTGCGAAAGAGCGTTCAACATGAATCAGTTGAATAAGAATGCGACCTGCGACGTCGGGTCCTGCCGCCTTAAACAGTACCACAGTGTCTTGAGGAGTTAACATAGGCCACCCACACACAGGCCAGAGTCCAGGCACGGTGACGGTACAAATAAAGTCAAAAATGGCGAGTAAGAAGATAAAAACAAGATTGAGATATTTATAGTTTGTAAACAGTTACTGAACTCGCATGTTACCGGTCAAATAAAACACTCCGTGTTAATGCCACGCAAGCCTAGTTTAAGCACGTCACGCGGTGGTCCCGGATTAACCCATGGAACTGTTTTAACCCGTAATAATGTGACTATTTACACAAAGCGAGCATATATCACTGAATTGTTGTCTTGGTAACAAATGTTAATTTAACAATATCGTTATTTCTCGTGTCGTTCTTTTTCTATTGCGTTGAAACAACAAATACTTTAACCTAAACCATATCATCAGATATCGTCTCCTTTTTAATGCTGGTGACGGCCAGTTTCGCCATCATAACATCATTTAAACCTTCTGAACACAGAAGAAAACAAAAAACTAATAAAGAAATCCAACATTTCATCCTGTTTGCCAGAAGAAGGTCTAAACGGATGTATTCATTTGTAATTCAAACAAATGAATTGAAGCGTTTTTATTAGTGTTCCCTGGTATTTGTATCGCCCTTCTTTTGGTGGTCACACATAAAAAAAACTACAGTTTCTAAGTCGCAAAACACCCTTAAGGGTCCGATCATTTATGTAACACTCGCCGGTGCGGTTTGATGGTTATTTGCAGTAGAATGATGACAGCCCTTTGCAGGTTGATGAACATTATCAGCGCCCACTGTCGGCTTGTAGGTGATGGTGTCCAGCTACCATTATCGGCTTGTAGGTGATGGAGTTCAGCGGTTACTGTTGGCCAGTAAGAGGTATGGTGTACAGCGATCATTGTCAGCCAGTAACCGATGGCGTGCAGCGAACATTAGCAGCCAATAAGCGATTGGTCTAGAAACCATTTTCAGCTGTAGGCGATGGGTCTAGTGATCATAGCCAGCCCGTAGGCGACGGTGTCTAGCGCCCATTTACAGCCGGCTGAATATTTGAACTAAGTGAAAACATAAATAATACATCTTCCTGTTCGGTAAAAGGCAGTTGGGGAGTAAAGAATGCACTGGACATTTTCAGTCGATTTAAATTTTAGAAAATTCGTATATTCGAAATGGTAGCCAAAACAGGATATTCGAAATGGTAGCCAAAACAGGAAAATCGTTAGTGGTACATGAAATTGTTCAAAGTAACACTTCAAATTAATATTTGTGGCTCCGTCATATTTTATTATTTGACAAAATATTTCCATTCTAACAAATCACAATAACTGTGAACGTTCTTTACAATATTTTTTAGGAGAAAAAGCTGAAATCAGAAATAATTTCACTTACAGGCAAAAATATTTCGAAATCAAAAATTCAATTTCCAATTCGACTATGAGTTGTCAAATTTATTTTTAAAAATGGTGCCATTTACATAGACTGGACCCTGCAGCGAGAGGGAGTGAGGCCTGCACTCTGTCCCACCAGTCATTTGAGGTCATGCTGTGTCGGAGGGCAGGTCGGACATGACACTTTACTGGGGAAGAGATATGGCACGCAATAGCAACAGACATGGTGACGAATGGTTCAAGTAAGTGCGCAAACTTTCTTCAGACTAATTAGTTACGAATATCAATTAAACCAACCCCATAAACTCAATTTCTGTTCAACAATACAGACACATAAAAATGTTATTGTTTTGGCTGAGCCGTTCATATTTACTAGCTTCAGTCCAATCTCAAAGAAGTATGAATACAGAGAGTAATATTAATAGTAGGTTGACAGGACACATGCGACAGAAAAACATCAGGGCAAGGATATTATTGTTTCTCTCACTGCTATTAGGAAGAGACGTGCCTGTTTGGGCCTACAACGACTGCACTTTAGGAAGAATTAGGCCGTTTCTCTCTTCAGCAAATGAAAAATAATTTCTTTTTAATTTAAATTCCACCCAGTCAAACTCCCCCTATGAATCTGTGTTCAGCTGGATGAGGTAGGAGCCCAATTTAAGACTAAAATGTTGTTAGAAACATTCCAAGTAAATTTGTTTACCATTGTCGAAGTTGTTTTATATGGCTGGATTGAAATAAATTCACCACATTTTCACATCCTAAAAAATATAAAAACACATCATTCTCTTCGAAGAAAATTAATGCCTAACATCAAAAAAATGGTGATGTCTGCGCATATTTGGTGGTCGGTAAAAAGGGATTCATATGTCAAATTTATTAATTAAATTTTCCCGTTTTTTGTCCATTTCGTTCTTTTCACCGATGGACACGCGGGGCGTAATTGGTGGTGATGTGTGCTGTCAGAACCCGAAAAAAGCCTCCACAGGGCATCTAGCTGCCTTTTAATTGCTCTAAAACGGCTTTTGCTTGAAGGCCGTTCATTGGCATAGTGTGAGCTGTTGTCAGTTTGCCATTTGTAGAACTATGAAATTCACACAGGTAACAGAAAAACACTCGCACTGCAAGTGCGCATCGTCAATACATCAAAGCTGATCAATGTCCTCTACGTCAGTAGCAGGAGCCTTTCTGTCCTAATTATCTGATGGGGAGACGCGGGGTTGACGAGAAATCCTAGAATTCAGACAGGGATGCCCCTAGCGAACGAAGCAGACAGGATAAATGGATTACCTTGAAATTATTTCAATGAATAAACATGAGTTTACTGTTTTTCGTCCAACTCATGTCGAAGAATTGAAACCACTGGTATTTGAATAACTCATTCAAAAATCAATTTTAATTATTTGAAGCATTCGGTTTTCCATAGGTTTGCCAAGGATGATCAATTACATGAATTATTACTGCATAAATGGGTGTCTGACATTGAATTTTACGGAACCTATAAATATTTCTTTGATATCATGTGACAAAATGCAGAATACTACGGGATGAATTTTTGACTATAAAGAAGCGATAAAAATTGCTGAGTTTGCAATTAGGTACAATTTTCACGAGCAATTGGTATTGCTATTAAACTTACCTCACGATTGGATGTAATCACTTCAAACTTACCTCACGATTGAATGTAACCACAGTCGGGGTGATAAAACTTAACGCTAATGTGAAAAATGTAAACTATGTTGCTATAACTATTTCTTCGTATGTAGTAATTGTAGAGTAGATTTCATAATACTGTATGTCGTTTCATTTGTTTTTACAGGAACGGAACTTCAATCACAAATGCGGGACCTCAGTACGTTTGTCATCGCAATTTTTTCACTGCTTTGCTCTGGAGTTATGCTATATTGGACGAAAGAATATGTCATAAAGAATGATGTCTGATGGTGTGATGAAGTATTACATTTAACCCCGCACACATTCAAATTTGTACTGAGTGATCTCTATTCATGGCAGAAAAATAAGGAACAGTTTTCATGCCGTATGACTGAAGCGCGGAAGGTAGCAAACGGGGCAGTAAAATAACTGTATTCGATCGCTAGAGAAGAGTGAATTGAAATTCATTTTCAGTTATTTAAGTAGACCAACACTGTTTGGAGTTCAGGAAAATACTGATATCATCCAGTTACTAGATTATTTTCATGTGGTAGCAAAAAAATACGACGCCTGATTTCACTTATCCCATTCATTCTGCTATTTTGGATTTTTTCATGGTATGATTTTTTTGAAAGATTAGGAGTGGAGCAGAAGTGGGAAATAAAAAAAAAGAGTGGGAGGAGGAAGAGAGAAAGGACGATGGATAGGTGGAGGCGTGGAAGTGAAGCATGACTGGACTGGCTGTCGGCTGGCTGAAAGCCAGCCAGACATAAAAAATAGTTGATATTGTGTTTCGGTATCGTTTAAATAATTAATTTGGAGAGAGAACAGTGCTTTGACTGGGCGCATCAACCAAGTAACCATATGTTTCCCGTCAAACTGCAACACTCATTTAAGAGGCCTTGCGTATCATTCGCATCGTATTGAATGTTCCTTAAAATAGACTACTTACTAGTTAACTTTGCATTTACATGGACACCCATCACCTTATCGCGTAAAAATCGAGATCAAGTAGTTAACATTAACATGGACGATTCTTGTGTGGTTCCAAAGTTAACACTGGCGAACGTTTAGTCCATTATATGTTTAATAGCACACGTTAGCCCGAATTGACGGAATTAGTGAGAGATGAAGTTAATAACTATCCCGTGAGCCTGATTTTTTTATCATAAAACGTTGTGTATTGTCCTCCTCGTCTCACAATTTTCGTAAAACATTGCACAGCCTACTTTTCCTGCATGGACTTGAATAAAAACTGATTTCACAATTGCACGGAAGTCCAATTGTGGAAGACCAGCCGGCTGCACACAATTTGCCTCTGCAAGAAACTTTAATTAACAATCACATGCGACCAAATGCCCTAATTCAAGTTGTAAACCTTTGGAAAATCACCTGTGCCTTCTGATGAAATGCATTGCTTCTGAATAGCTTCGGGTAAGATATTTTACTGCTGCGAAAAACAATGCGTCGAATGAACAGCAACTGAAGAACACCAGGAGTCGGCAATTTTATAAGAAGTTGATGCTTTTCAATGGACTCTAAAATGTAACAATATGTTGGTATAAATAGATGAAACCAACTTCCTTCGCAAACTCTGTGTCTCCCTCAATCCTAGCAGGTCCCATGCCGGAAGAGACTTCCGCTATCAAGAGTTAGAGCACAGATAATGAAGTACTCCCTATCTTCACTATTCCTGCCCACTGCATGGCGGCCGCCATGTGGCTGTGGTCGGTGGCCTGGCTTCCCTCGCTAGCGTTCATACAAGTGGCTGAGCCGCCTGCACCTATACAACCTTCTTGGAAAAGAGATGGTGAAAGTGAGTGAACGTAACGTGAAACAGCAGGCGTTGAGGGAGGAATGTGACAGCTTGAAAGGGCAGGACCTAAGAGGTGTTGAGCAAGAATGGGAGGCGTGCAGAGATGTGTTGTTGAGATGTGCAAAAAATGTGTGCGGTGTTTGCCGTGTGGGTGGGTGCAGGGGGGAGGGCTGCGTGTGGTGGGAGGAGGTGGTCAAACTGGCGGGGCCGAGATGAGAAGAGCCTTAGAGGAGTGGTTGCAACCGAGGTCGGCGGATGCCGAGGTGGACCGAAGTTTAAGTGGATGGATGGTGTGAAGAAGGAGTTAGAAAGGAGAAACTTGAGTGTGGAAGTAGCGAGAGAGCGTGCAATGAATAGGCGTGAGTGCGCGTTTTTTTCGTCCTGCTCTCATGTGCTTCCTTGACCTTGGCATCTCATTGAGAAACAGTACAGTCGCGGGTGGCGGGGCCCAGCCACATAGACGCGGCAGGGGTAAGCCAGTGACGCTATCGGCCCCTGCTGTTGACACTGATCTCGGACGGCACTCATGACCCGGAGTGTGTATTGCGGGGTCTGCCGGCCAGACTCATTACCGCAAAGGACCAATGTGTGTGTATGCGTGCATGAGAGGAGTGTGAGGTGAGCCTTGCAGTCGGTACCCCCTTCCTGGGGGATTTGTCCTAATGTCTGCATCTGTATTAATTTCGTTCTCTTATCCGCAGAAAAATACAAAAATAGGATTACTAATACTAAGGTTAATAGTTGGGGAACGGGGATTTTTTCTGAGCGATCGAAAAAAGATGCCCCTATCTTCGAAAGAAGTTAGAAGCTCGCAAATTTGTACAGCAACATTTATACATCAATATGTACTTGTTGTTTTGAAAATCACTTTTGTTAATATCCCAACATTGACGTAGCTCCTTATGGGAGCGCATATTTATAGGGCGCGGAATAATGCTCAATGGTTCAATCAACAATAACGAAGCTTCATATGGGAGCGCATATTTATAGGGCGCGGAATAATGCTCAATGGTTCAATCAACAATAACGAAGCTCCATATGGGAGCGCATATTTATAGGGCGCGGAATAATGCTCAATGGTTCAATCAACAATAACGAAGCTCCATATGGGAGCGCATATTTATAGCGCGCGGAATAATTCTCAATGGGTTAATCAACAATAACGAAGCTCCATATGGGAGCGCATATTTATAGGGCGCGGAATAATGCTCAATTCTTCAAACGCAAAAATTCTCGCTTGAATAGGCTTATTTTTGTCCACTGTTGTTTTAAAGTAAAGAACGCGCGAGGCAATGTTGATGGTGGAACTCAATGTCAGGAGCGATAAAATGCATGTTACGCTGCAATTAACTGCATGTTTTTGCTATAAAAAGGCCACGGCGGAAGGAGTTTGGTATTATGAGCAATAAAATAAGTAAAACAATTAAGGTTAAACGCTTGCCCTGCTGCTAAAACAAATCTATTTCAGAAGTATCCAACTCCTATCTTCAAAGCTTTATTTTTTTAAATGGGCTGGATATGAGTTGCATGTGTACGTCGTGGATGCTGACATAACGAGAAATAACGTCATTTCGACGGGCAGGCAGGCATAAATACATAGAACAAAGGCCTTGATTGTGGTAATATTTCCCTGCACAAACAATATCAGAAGCAAATTACTGATCACTCATCATTTTTATTTCCATCCATGTCAATTTTTGATCACGAATAAATCTTAGCAGAATTTCTCTATTTCTCTTCGAAAGTGCAACGTTTTCAATTTTTTTGTCATGGTGCCGTCAATTTAATGAATTATTATATAATATATGGAAAACTGGTCATTTTCTGAAGACACTGTACAAACCACCAAACCAACTCTAAGACTCAGCTTGTGATACCATATCCTCTTTGACCTGACGATTGATTAGTGAGTCGTGTTTGCACCAAACATACTAGCAGCCCTTGTATAACTGTACGCTGAAGAGTCAACTTAATTATCGATCAATTTTGTGTAGGTATAAGCGATTGAAAGTCAGGAGAAATTTAATCGCAACAAAATTCAACATCAGAAGCTTTTTCGTGGATGGTTTTACCTCATTTCTCTGCTCGAGAGTCATAGCTGTTGTATTAGACCAAGAAAGGAGGTCATAAAGAGCCTCGTTTGTTAAGTAGTGTGGGGTTGTATGTATTTTAGAGAAGACAATGAACACTAAAGTGCGACGATGTACTGTCTTGCTGGCGGAAGAGTAACGATCAGCTTCCATGCCTTGCGCCGAAGGGTAGATAACGCAGCAAAATTTGTATTATCCATTTTTTTAAGTGGAGTGAAATGTCACATTGTATAAATTTCTTGACTGTTATTATGATATTATAGTTCATTTACAGTT
>SDVV010000710.1:0-29487 GCA_016164225.1 Gammarus roeselii
GGGAAAGGTGGGCGACAACTCTCTCAACAGCGCCATCGAGCGGGAAAGGTGGGCGACAACTCTCTCAACAGCGCCATCGAGCGGGAAAGGTGGGCGACAACTCTCTCAACAGCGTCATCGAGCGGGAAAGGTGGACGACAACTCCCTCAATAGCGCCATCGAGCGGGAAAGGTGGGCGACAACTCTCTCAACAGCGCCATCGTGCGGGAAAGGTGGGCGACAACTCTCTCAACAGCGCCATCGAGTGGGAAAGGTGGGCGACGACTCTCTCAACAGCGCCATCGAGCGGGAAAGGTGGGCGACAACTCTCTCAACAGCGCCATCGAGCGGGAAAGGTGGGCGACAACTCTCTCAACAGCGCCATCGAGTGGGAAAGGTGGGCGACGACTCTCTCAACAGCGCCATCGAGCGGGAAAGGTGGGTGACAACTTTCTCAACTGCACCATCGAGCGGGAAAGGTGACGACAACTCTCTCAACAGCGCCATCGAGCGGGAAAGGTGGGCGGCAACTCTCTCAACAGTGCCATCGAGCGGGAAAGGTGGGTGACAATTCTCTCAACAGCGCCATCGGGCGGGAAAGGTGGGCGACGACCCTCTCAACAGCGCCCTAGCGGGAAAAGCTGATAATGAGAGCAGCGGTGAGTGACGGAGCTCTTAGAAGCAGTTGCTCAATACTAAGAAGATACGAATAAATTATTATATAATGATGTAGTATATAATGTATAGAGTAGACAAGCTTCGCGTTTTTCTGCTTTGGAATGAGGACTCTTACGTACGCGAAGTTGAAGTCACGTATATTATTTCGGTAATTATTCTACTTATATTTTGAATCACTGAGCAGTGTTTGACACAAACGATTTTGTGTATGTATTACTCATCTATAGTGAAGGAGTTGACAAATCGCACAAAACATGCACAGCAAAGTGCAGTAAGTGAAACGCTTTTCATTTGGTGAGAAGGTATCTCGGTGTTGTTTTAAATGTGCGAGATGAATCACTATGGATTTTTGATACATTCACATTACAAATTATAGACGTTCCACAAATACATAGACTTGCCAGAACACAATTTGAATGCAGACCTGTCGTCATGATTCACCAATGAGGCAAATTGAGTTCTGGTTGATTCAGTTATTAATAAGATAAATCGTGAAGATATTGATGGGCCTGGTTCAATTGATGATGATGGGAAATAAAGACCAAAGAAGTAATTGTTAACAGAATGAAACTTGATCCTTGACATCTCCATACTCCCGCTCACAACAAATAAATGTATTCCTTTAGCTTGAAAAGGGCCCGGCGTCATGAACGAGCTTCAGGGTCCTGAGCCAGCTTTGCGACCGCTTTCATCATCAGAGCCCGACAGTTTCCGCTGGTGGTTCTGTCGTGCATGCCGTCAACTCTTCGGCCAGTTCGTTAATGAACGAGTCGGTTAAAGTCAGCGTGGCGTCGAACTTATCCATGCATTCACTATCATTAACGGCCATGACTTGATGCCTGTCTTTTACACCAGGTCCTTGCCCTATCATGATCCAATCCTTTACATTAGGTCCCTGCCTTGTCGGCGATGCCACCCGTTACTCACCCCCATGGTCCTAGCCAGTCAAGCGACGTGTCTTACACGAGCACCGATCGGAGGCCGGCCAACATGCCTTCCAACAGCCGAAAAGAGGTAAGCAATGTTCAGCAAACAACAGCAGTCACGGAACTCAGCACATGGATATGGGACGTACTCAAGCGTGTTATTGATTAATTGCTTCAGAAGTATTGAATGGTTGTAAACGACGCAGAACACTAATTAGAGTACAGCACCCGACGTGGATGGTTATTGGTCACCGTTATTTGGAAAAGAGCGTGGGAGTTATGACTAGGTGAGCTGTTCGGGGGAGTACAAGTAGAAACACTCCCTTTTATTGGCTGGTCACAAAGACATGTAATGAAACAGGTCACATTATTCCGACTTCGAATACTCTCCTTGTATACGCTGGCTACTCAAAATTGGAAAACTGAATATCATTAACAAACCGTGATGCTCGTTCATGTTGCTAACAGTTTCATTTACAAATGTTACAAGTGAGTGTTGCCAGAGAAGCTGATTTGTCATTAAAAACAATAATATAAAAAATTCAAGTATAACTGTAAATCTGTTTTCAGTAATATTTTTCGAAGGGAAATCCTCACGATCACTTTCCAAAAGAAGCTTCCCAGCATTATTGTCACCATCGGAGGAAACTATTCATCGATGTCATTACCCTAATTTGGAAAGTGACACTGGCAAGGTTTGCTCCTGTTGTCTTGGCGTCTCGACCAGGTCTCCTAATACAATTAACACAAGAATTACAAGAAATCTCGTGATGTATCGCCTTGTCATATTTGGTAACAGTGAACATAATAATAACATCTGTCTGTAAGATATCTTTATTTTGCAGACATTCAATATGTGTTGGGTCCTTATAATTATGTTATAATTGTGATTATTAATATATTTTTTATAACAACAATAAACAGGATAAAGATTACTGCAGTTCCATAATGGCATCGTATTTTGTGGTCGAAAGACAGACCTAATATGTCGAGGCAGCGATCGTTGCACGAGCCTTCAATTTTTTTGTGGCCTGATCCTATCACCCCATCCATTTGAACCATGATATTCTCGGTTTCCTCGATGTCGTAGTGATCCACGTGTACATATGTGATGACCTTTACAACGGAATACGTTCATTCTGAGCAGAGGTCTTTTGTTTCATGGAAATCAGTAACACGTGGTTTTCTGAGCTGTATTATTCACTTGCAATAGCAGGTGAAAGGCCTAATAGTATTTCATACAACAAGATGTCCGGTATCAAAAACTACATATAATCAATAATGCTCGGTTACAAGAATATTGATACGGTTTCCGCAACAACCGACGCTATGATTGGCGAGGAATGAGGCAACATGGGGACTTCAAATGAACAATCTAAGTGTTTTCTCCCATGAGACCAGTACTGGTGGGGAGTCCTCACGCTCAGTGAGTGTTGTCAGTATTAAAATTTCAAAAATTTGAAGATAAACATTTCTAATAATTTTCCTACAATAAAGCAAGCTGAGATGCGCCACCCTTAGTCCAGCCCCCCATCAGGGATCATTACATGTTGAAGTATTTTGAGCTCTCAACAGAAGCTCTTCGTTTGTATTCAGAAAGAAAACTCGCCATCAGCTTGGCATACAAAAAAACTACACTTCGAAGTTGGCATGGAACGTGCGTCATGAAAATAGAGTGAAAAGCCGAACGACTTCCCTCGTGATGGGATGTTAACCTCGAATTAATTTGTTTTTTGATTAAAAGTGAACAGAACTGCACGCACTTCGTACATTATCGGTGGTTGATGGAGTCATGATCACTCATTGAGAGTTGATGCAAAGAGCCCTGGTCCTGCGTGGATAGTTTGTTGAGTGACCTCCCACCCAATGATGTTGCAGTTAATAAGCCTAGCAACGTCTGCTCAATACATCAAATTAACCCCTTGCAACACCGAACTCTCGAGTAACAAACAAATTAATTGAATGTTGTGTGAGTTTATATGCTTTGAATGGAAGGCGTCAGAGAATAAGCAAATTATGAAAGTGGCGAAGTGGCACGGCTACAGTAATACTAAAGTGGCGAAGTGGCACGATTAGAGTAATACTAAAGTGGCGAAGTGGCACGACTACAGTAATACTAAAGTAGCGAAGTGACACGACTACAGTAATACTAAAGTGACAAAGTGGCGCTACTACAGTAATACTAAACAGGCGAAGTGGCACGACTACAGTAATACTAAAGTGGCGAAGTGGCACGACTAGAGCAATACTAAAGTGGCGGCACGACTACAGTAATACTAAAGTGGCGAAGTGGCACGACTACAGTAATACTACAGTGGCGAAGTGACACGACTAGAGTAATACTATAGTGGCGGCACGACTACAGTAATACTAAAGTGGCGATGTGGCACGACTACAGTAATACTAAATGACGAAGTGGCACGACAACAATAATACTAAAGTGACGAAGTGGCACGACTACTGTAATACTAAAGTGGCGGCACGGCTACAGTAATACTAAATAAAGCAATGAAAGAATCCTTCAACTACATCGAAGATTACGAAGCTTTCACTGGGTATAAGAAAGATGACATGTTCCTCTCCGAGATAGAAAAGTATTTTGAACACAAATAGTACAACAGCAGTTATGGCGATCTAGTCCCCGCAATTCTCAGTAACGCGCTCAAAATACAAATCACAATCTTAGATGAAACTAACCCGAACATTGTAATAAAAACTGTAATTAAACCGACCAACCATCAGAGTGATGAAGCTGTTAGTTCTTTTTACAGACCACCCAAAGCAAGTGTCCAGTCTTTTCAATACATCGAAGAAAGATTTCGAGATGCGATCCGCTAATGAAAGACGCTGTACATTTTGGGAGATTTCAATGATGATCAATTGAAATTGAAATCCAAAAATATGAAGCCGATTTTAGACAAACTCAGGCTACATTAGAAGTACAACAAGAATAACTCCCGAATCCCAAACTGTATTGGATCTGCTCATAAGTAACAATCCGTCTTCCATTGGTACCACAGGCGTGGAGCCGAATTCTTTCTCGGACCACCATGAAATAAACTGTACCATTAACATCGAAAAAGAGAAGAAACAAGTATACAAAATAACCTGTTGTTCAAAAAGTAATTACACCGCGGATAATTTTAGAGCACAACTAGTGGCAAGCATTGAGATGGCTGAACCGATAAATAGCACAAATAGCGTCACAGAGCAAGCCCAATTACTCACAGACTATCTTCGCCAGCGGAAACTAAAACAATGAAAAGCATGCCAGTTAAATGGATTACAGAGGAACTGCGAAACGGAATTGCACTTGAAAAAAATATCTCAAACGCAGAGCAAAACGAAGCATCACTTGGTTAGAATTATTTCGAATTCAAAATCGAAGGGTCTAACGAGAAGTCAGGAGAGCAAAAATTAAATACCATCATGAGGAACTAGAACAGTGCAAAACAATCAAAAAGAAAAGTGAAATGTACTAAAAAGAATTGTTCACTACAAAAAAAAAGATCACCTCACCTACTTAACCGAATATTCAAGCAGCTTCAGAAATGTTTAACAACTATTTCGCTGGATTTGGGAAACAGATTTTTGAAGAGGTGACGCAGGAAGCATATCAAGAATTACAGAGCGACGTAACAGATACATTGAGTCCAAAAGCTTTGGATGGAGATAGCGACCTAGAAGTAAACGTGAAATGGAAACCAAAGCAAGTATCGCAACACGAAGTAAAACGAGCTGTATTTGCCTTGAGGAACACAAATTCAACTGGAATAGATGGTTTAGCCCTACAAAATCTGAAAGACAGCCGTTTGGTTACCTTGCCATGTATCAGCACAGTTGTTTTCACCTCCATAGCACGTGAAACATTTCCAGAGATCTGGAAGCAAGCAATCATCAAAGCAATTCATAAATGTGGAAGCAAGCATGAACCATCCAACTTTAGACCTTTCAGTCTTCTGCCTGTCCTATCCAAGATTCATGAAAAGGTAATATCTATCTAATTGATTGATTACCTGGAATCAAACAAGCTGTTGAATGACTGCCAGAATGCTTATCGGCGAAAATTGTCAACAAAAGACGCACTTAAGTGGATCAATGAAGATCTGTACAAAAACTTTGATGAGGGGCAGATATTTCTGCTGGTATTGCTAGACTTATCAAAAGCATTCAACAGTGTAAGCAAAAAAATTCTGTTTGACAAGCTCCGCAACATCAGAATAGACTCTACTTGGTTCGAAAGTTATCTGATGAATCGGCAACAATCAGTTAAACTCGATAACGCAAATAAGTCAAATTCGGTCACAATTGCCTTTGGGGTCCCTCAAGGTTCGATACTTGGCCCCTTTTGTTTCTGTTTTTTTTTGTAAATGACATCGACTGCAAAATACCGAAAAATCAAGCGAAAATGGTAATGTACGCCGAATATGTCCAAATATTGCTTTCACAAAAAACGTCAGATCCGAATGCGCTGAAAGACGACGCTGAGACAGCCGTAACTAATCTGAAATCTTGGTATGATAAAAATGGACTCAAGCTCAACTCTGAAAAAACAAAATGCATCTTGTTCAGCTCGAACTCAGAAAGAAAAGCAGTTCCAATTAATTTCTCTATCAGGATAGGCAATTCTAACATTCCTGTTGAAGATAAAATTATAAGTCTGGGAGTATGATTTGATCCCGATCTTTCCTTTAAACACCACGTAACTACTCTGTGCTCCAAGTTGAATGGAACACTTTGGTTCATAAACTCTACACAAAAGAATTGGACTTCAAATCAAGATTACTGATTGTCCACGCTTTAGTATTTTCTAACATCAACTACTGTCTTTCAATTTGGGGGAAATGCACCAAAACTCAAAGAGAGAAAGTGCAACGTTGTATAAATTTTGCGTCAAGAATAACATGCGATGGTAGCCACAGAAAACGAGACCACGTAAGTCCTCTCCTCGAAAAATTAAAGTGGCTCAATATTGACAACAAACTGGCACTCCACGAGTCGATCAGAACTCATAAAGATCTTCAAGAAAAACATTCACCCGGCAGCCAAGAACTCATTTATTCTCTAGTTAAAAAAAACAATCGATTCATAAGGAATAATTATACTCTGCACATTGAACACAGGAAAACAGAAACGGCTTGTCGAGCTTTTTCGATAACTGGATCAAGAATCTCAAGAATCTTGAATCCAACACGTCCTTCAAGAATTGGCTTAATGAACATCTATTGACCGACCAATTCAAAACAGTAACTTTGTCCACAAACACAAACTAAATGCATAACACCAGTAATCAGAAAATGCATTCTGTTCTTGAGCATGTTCGAATCCACCAAGACAATTCCTCACAAAACATTGGGACACCATCTAATCGTTTTTACTCTGACGATACATATGTTTTCTATGTTGCTACCGATCACAATTATCTTTGCGGTAACTAGCGTTTCGTCTATTTCTATGTTTTAAATGTTCTTGTTCGTTTTAGTAAAATTAAAATACAAAATCAGTGGTTTCGAGGAACGATAGGCAGCTTCTAACTTCGATAAGGCTAACTCGATTTGAATATCACTCATTGAACTGGTTCTAACAATTACCGTACCATTCTAGATGTCACAATTATTGCCTTATAAGCTTATACTCTACCTTGTCTCCTATAACGGAAATATATTCATCCGACTTGAGTACTCCAGCATTGAATTATTCTTATTCATTGATACTTAGCTGTAACTGGTTATTATATCTCCACACCAATCAACAATTGCCCCTGCCAATTACCCTTGCTGTTAACTAACGTCTCGTCTATTTCAATGTCTCAATTATTTTAAAGTGTGCTCTGTCTGTCGATGAATAATATGTAGCCGCTCTCTCTCACAGAAGTCAATTCGATACAAATATAAATAAATTAAAGAATTCTACCAATTACCGTGCCATTTTAAGTTGCAATCGCCATCATAAAAGGTAACATTGTTCTCTATTCTTCTCTTGGAGAACTCCGTCCATCTGAGTTTTGTACTCCCCCGCTGAATTATACTGATTGTCGTCCATATATGCATGTACGTATGTACGCGAATATGTGTGTATTTGTATGTGTACATGTAAATGTATTTGTATATATATGCACGAGCATGAATATGTATATTAGTATGAATATATAGGAGCTGGTATTTATTTAATGGTATATTGTGTATTCCATTCGGTTCCATGAAGAAAAAGCCAGCCGCCTACTAGAGATGAGCTGCGATGTATTCATTAATTTTGGATTTATCAATCCCATGCCCATGAGTGTCTCACTTAAAGATAAAGCACATATTGTAAAAACTGTTTTGCATCTCGAAAGAGCTACAAATCGGCCGCCGACAGGAGATGTGCTGTCACAAATTCATTTTTATTTCTCGCTTCGCTAATTCAAATAAGGCATTTAAAAAAATAACTTTGATGTGTTAGACCTAAGTATTGAAAACCCATTGCTAGACGATAGAAATGAACGATTTAATAACAAAAATAATAATAAAAATCACACTCGTTGCTCATCACATCTCATGATGAGTGAAATGGCAATTAAATTCAACTAGAAAGGAAATGAATGAACGATTCTGTTTTATTGGATTGATTACCTCAAATTGGCATCCAGGATACTTATAGTGCTCGGTAAAAACTTTACACATTTTCTATGGTATTTAAATGAATGAAGAATCACAGCATTGATGGAGGAACTGAACACAAAATCGCTCAAATCAACGTTGAGGGTCCGTTATTTGATGAAACGTTTCATGTGCCACCGTCACTCAACACAATGCTCATGTTTATGAACTCCCTTGGCACCTCCACAGTTAATACCCCCCCCCCCTCCTACAGCTTTCCCATTACTGGACTCGTGAAGGGGTTGGAATCTATTGGATTTCGGTAAGCGGGAATGATCATAATTAAAGGGAAGAACTCTGAAATTACAATGCATTTAAACGAAACTGTTAATTTTATCGTGTTGCCAAATGGTTTACTTCATAATATATGACTAACAAATTCAAAAATATAAAATAATGACGTTCGAGCTCACCGTGGCGGATTGTAGGGGGGCTAACAAGTGATCCATGTGCAGAAAACGGATGGATAAAGTATGGAAGCAATGCAGTATCAATTAGTGTGAGTATAAAGTGTGAGTATAAAGTGTGAACTGATGACTTACCAAAAATATCCCAAATTCGAGCAAGTTTGAATTTCACATAAATCAACATCGACTACACAGTAATTGAAGCAGGTAAAACGGCTTCTTTTCGTCAGAGCAAGCAGTAACAAACAGGCTGGAAATAAGCCTTATGTTGAGTCAACGCGCCGTGGCTGTCACAAACCGGCCTCTGGAACGGGACGCAGACATATCCTGATGAGAAGCGGGTCAATCAAGCTGACAAGTCACTAGCTGGCCGGTCACTAGCTGACGTTTCACTAGGTGGGTGGTCAGTAGCTGTCGGAAGGATGTCCAACAGTCGCTTCTTATACAGCATGCGGGAACAGACGGTCCTAATAGGTGTGGTTGACTGACTGTTGTTGGTACATGAACGTAATATGTGTTGCGCTAAATTGTATCCAAAATGTTTCATAACATTATTATTGTAGATTAAGAAAATGAGGACAATCCGAATTTAAATCGAAAAGCATGGACATCCAATCTGAAACAGATTCCAACTTGAAAGCTGACACTTTTCTTCCTCGATTATCTAGTATGCAATCCATTTTCCCGACGGGAGCGAACGGATCTGATTAAATGACGCGGAACTTTTAATCATTGAACTGCATTGGTAATGCCTCCGGCAGGGCTTGGTTGACTGAAACGGAAGAAAGCAGAAATGGTTCAGTCTCTGATGGAAGGGCAGTTGCCATGAAACATGGCACTTTTTCTTACGCATGCAAGCAGGATGTGAACACTCTCGCTTCATAACATTGATAAACAGCACAAAATAATAACTGAATAATGATTACATTTTTGTAAATCCTGAATCAATTATAATCTTTGAATGAGGACACCCCAGTATGGCAAATTGACCGTTATTCCATTTCGAGGATCTATATCTTCTGCCTTACTACAAATGTATTTCTCTATAAGCTTTGTAATATGCACAAATTTGTTGAAAATCTTTCATTATTCAGAGAAGACAATTGGTGCTGGACACGAAGATGAATTATTCACGAATCTGGCACAATTATTGTGTAGTTTAAATTACATGAAATCGTTTTACATGTGAAAACGTTGACTTCCAAATAAGAAGAGTGAATTCAACGATGGGTTTTGTTTTGATTAAACTATTACCGACTATTCATTTGTGTGCCTGCGACACTCGGTAGCTAATTTACCTTCTTAGCCAATAAACCGTGCGCTCGCACTATTTGACTGTTGGTCCAGTCATTGAGTGACTGCGACCTAATCTGACACTGACCGTCAAGATCAGTGGTCAGTTGCGTCCCTGCGATGCTCCTTGCAGGATTTAGGGACTGGGAGGCAAAATGGTCGGTAGAACGAGGAAAAGATAGTTACTGTGGAGGCAACGAGAACGCGCATAGCCGCATTGCTGGGATTGGGCGTTTGCTGGTCAATACTGGGTAAAGTGAGGAATTATAGTCACGGATGATCCAAGGTTGCATACGGTTACATATTTATTCAGTTTGTATAATGTGTTGTTATGATGAGATGTGCAATAATGGACTGCGTGGTAAATGAATAAAATGTACCATACGTCTCACTGGGATAAAATCAATTTGAATATTATTTTTGTTACGCTTGCTGAGTTGAAATTAATAACATCATCAAGTAAATTTTCCCAACGCGTCTCTTCTAGACAGTGTTTTTATAAATCGAATAGGATACGTGAATTAAGTGACTCGATATTGATTAGATTGTCAATCTTTCAGCATTTCTGAGGACAAACAAATGTGGAACAATATAAAAACAATATTGACTACCAGATTTCATTTCTTTCTGGTCCATTCAATGAAGCATTGAACAAAGATACACAAAATAAAATCATATATTATGACTGTTTGTTCACACGCTGTTTTCTCCGGAAGAAATTATTATACGCGTTGCTCGAATTTAATAACACGGAACGCCGATTTGGCTTCATCATTCAATTGGGTCAATCGAAATACATAATTCTTCCCCCATTGTATTATATGAATATTTTCACCCTGATGACGGATGATCACTTTCTCATCGTTAACCATGTCATGAATGTTGCTCATAGCATTCTCAACAGAAGCGATAAACCCGGGATTTCCTTATTTGTCGTTCTCAGTTTCTTAGATCTTGGAACCATTCTGCACGAAGCAGGAAACCTTAGACTCAAAAATCATAGAAAACCATCGCACCCAGACATATACCTCAATCATGACAGCTACCATGCATCCTCCCATGGTGATGGTGTCATCAGAGCTACCATGCATCCTCCCACAGGGATGGTTTCATCAGTTCCTTGGTTTGAAGAGCCTGAATGGTTTGCGATGGACAACACTGCGTTGAGGAACTGTTTACGGTTACAGAATCTCTTAAGGCAAACGGATACCCTATCAAATAGAATCAACAAAATTACCCACGATGTCATTTACAAAATTGGAAACTTAAATCTTAATCAGGTCGATGACACAAATAAAGTCAATTCAAGAACACGGCGAGTCTGTTGCCGCGCATCTAAGCCGTTTCGTTTATCGAGGCTTTTTTTTAATGATATAACATACAAATGTGCCACAAGCCCGAAATGACTTGTGGGAGCTAATTATGCAAGTTGGAGTACAAGAGAGTGGCTACAGAAGAATCTGGTGTTGTTTATGGGATCGATTGCATTTGGTGTGATGCTGTGTACGTGGGAGGAATTGGCAGATAACTCAAAGATTGGTTCGCTGAGCACAAAAAAGATGTGTAAAAGAAGAAAGTGAACTAAAGCGTATACCAACACGCTCAAAGCAAAGGTCAGCAGTTGGATTTTGAAAATGTACAGGTTATGGATCAATAAACTAATAGGAGGGTCAGAAAACATCTCGAGAGCGTTCACACTCACCTCATTAGAAATTCATTGAACATGGCCGCAGAACTAAATGGGCCAACCAGATACTCCTGTTCAACTGAGGGACATAATATCCTTGTCATGACCGTTTCTACAATACAATTTTAAAAATAAATATCCCTAATCAAGATACCAGGTTCTGCAACATTATCTCGCTTATTTTACCAGTTCCCAATACCTTAGAATATGCATCATTTCGGCTCCACGATTCACTAGTACCTTCTTGAAATAATGATGAAGCGCATGTCATGGCATAAAATAGCCCTTGGCATGAATCTCTCATATTGACGGAGTTCCATAATAAATCCTTTATTGAATATTCGTCAGCATCTAAATTCACCTCACAAAAACGGATTTGCCATTCAAGTAGTTCATAAAACATTTTACATAGTAATGTAATATGCCAACAATGGCATCTGACTTTGTAAGGGAACTACGATCTGACTAATAGCTGCTGATAAGTCAGTTCAAACTGCAAAAAAATGCATGTTTTACGTTAGCCGTCTATTAGGATAATATTGAAATATGGATGACTGCTAAGTTTAAATCACAAAACAAATTACTGAAAAACATTACAATGAAAACTTGATTGAAATGTAAAAATGAAAGCGAAGATCTTCAGTGAGTTTATAACTAAACATATCACGAGTGTGCATTGGGACCACCCGAGTATTGGCCCCGTCAATATGTTAGACTAGCCATTGTATTGACACCGTCCGTGTATTGACACTGCCCATACAGTGCGCCGTCCGTATATTGTCATCAGCCGTCTATATCCACGATCCATGTATTGGTGCTATTAGTGTATTGGCGTCAACCATGTATTGGTGCCATTAGTGTATTGGCACCATCCATGTATTGGTGCCATTGGTGTATTGGCATCATCCATGTATTGGTGCTATTAGTGTATTGGCATCATCCATGTATTGGTGCCATTAGTGTATTGGCATCATCCATGTTTTGGTGCCATTAGTGTATTGGCATCATCCATGTATTGGTGCCATTAGTGTATTGGCATCATCCATGTATTGGTGCCATTAGTGTATTGGCACCAACCATGTATTGGTGCCATTAGTGTATTGGCACCATCCATGTATGGTGCCATTAGTGTATTGGCACCATCCATGTATTGGTGTCATTAGTGTATTGGTACCATCCACGTATTGGTACTATTAGTGTATTGGCACCATCCATGTATTGGTGTCATTCGTGTATTGTCACCATCCATGTATTGGTGCCATTAGTGTAGTGGCACCATCCATGTATTGGTGTCATTAGTGTATTGGCACCATCCATGTTTTGATGCCATTAGTGTATTGGCATCATCCATGTATTGGTTCCATAAGTGTATTGGCATCATCCATGTATTGGTGACATTAGTGCATTGGCTTCATCCATGCATTGGTGCCATTAGTGTATTGGCATCATCCATGTATTGGTGCCATTAGTATATTGGCTTCATCCATGTATTGGTGCCATTAGTGTATTGGCACCAACCATGTATTGGTGCCATTAGTGTATTGGCACCATCCAAGTATTGGTGCCATTAGTGTATTGGCACCATCCATGTATTGGTGCCATTAGTGCTTTGGCACCGTTTAATATAGAGTCATGTTGAAACCGCGATCGGTTTGAAGATTTCATAGCAAGGAACGACCGGAGATCTGGATTGTTTTTGCTTCAGCCTGCAGTGCGGCAACCATCACTTTATTAGCACCAATCGCAACATCGCGAGGAGGGTCAATTCGATGATTATTCTTTCGATAAAAATAATCAACGACTTCAGGACTTTGAGGCGTTTGTCTTGGAATTCGCATGTACGTACATAGCCTGGGCTATGGCCTGATTGATATGTCTGTAACTACTCCTGACAGAAATAAGTTGGCAACCATAAATATCAGTGTATATATAAATAAACAAAAATAAACTAAGACAACGTCAAAATACAACACAGCTGAGCCACAAATGGGATTCTATTTTGGCCGTATATGACAGGGGAATTCGTGAGCAACGCTATCATGATATTGTATCAACTAGTGTACCAGCCATTACTCGAGATGCTAGGATTCTGCGTAACTGCCTATTGTTCCCTTGCTCGCTAGGATTTAGTGTTTGAACCAGTGTCTGCAGCCTTGAGTTTCCATCTTGCTCACACAGTCCGACGCCGGAAGGCACCTTTGGCCGCGAGAGGCAATTGTTCACAGTAATTCAATACGGCAGACGGTGCTGAGGCACCACCAAGGAGTTGGCGACTGATGGTTCGAGGTGTGTATTAAACCACAGACGGCGATGAGACGACACAAGCTGCCGGTGACTGATGCTTAGAGGTGTGCATATGACTAATGACGGCGCTGAGGCGACACAAGCTGCCGGTGACTGATGGTTAGAGGTGTGCATAGGACTAATGACGGCGCTGAGGCGACACAAGCTGCCGGTGACTGATGGTTAGAGGTGTGCATATGACTAATGACGGCGCTGAGGCGACACAAGCTGACGGTGACTGATGGTTAGAGGTGTGCATATGACTAATGACGGCGCTGAGGCGACACAAGCTGACGGTGACTGATGGTTAGAGGTGTGCATATGACTAATGACGGCGCTGAGGCGACACAAGCTGACGGTGACTGATGGTTAGAGGTGTGCATATGACTAATGACGGCGCTGAGGCGACACAAGCTGACGGTGACTGATGGTTAGAGGTGTGCATATGACTAATGACGGCGCTGAGGCGACACAAGCTGACGGTGACTGATGGTTAGAGGTGTGCATATGACTAATGACGGCGCTGAGGCGATGTCAGGCAGCCGGCGACAGCGAGTTGAAGGTGGGCTTAACACTTCGAATGGCGCTGAGGCGACGCCAAGTGGCCGACGACAGATGATTACATGTATTAATATGTGGTTGTAGGCGTTCATAACAATTGGCATGTCGCTGAGGCCACACCAGGCCGCCGGCGACCGATGTCTGTGAGTGTGCACTAGCTGTCGGACTTCGCAAAGCCGACAACAAAACGACGGATAAAATGGTTAACATAAAATAAGAAACACAAAACCATTCTACGCAATACATAATTTGTCAGTCCTTCAACTAATAATATGGCAGGTGTATATAAAACAAAAAGGAATGTGTCGCTGAGAAGATATCTCAAATAATTTAATGAAAACCAAACAATGGTTTATGCGGAACATGTATTTTAATAATATCCAATTGACGTCGTTTAAACATATTTAAACTTACTTTGAACTCGAATAAATTTACAGATTTCAAAGTACCGGAGATGTTTTCGATGATATTTATCACGGCATTTTATTTCGGAATTTAAGTAAAACAGCCTCTATAGTGTTGTCTCTAGAGTATTGGTAGTTATCAACAATGCCATTGTCTGGCTTATGAAGGATTTCCATTAGACACAGGAACACAATTTAGTTGCGGTGTAACTTCTAACGAAAATGCTGGATTTAAATGTAAAAAATGTCCCATATGGAAGATTATATAGCATAAGTATAGAACATGTTGTTAGACAGTTGAACGTGTCAATGTTAAACGCCTTTTGTAAACGCTTTTGTTAGAACACTTCTATTAACACCAACATCATTGGGGTGGAAGTCGTGTCGGAGATTTTTACTGGTCATAAATGCCCTTCTGTGGGGCATTCATTTCTGTTGCTGACGAAATTGCCGAACTGGAGTCATTTGTATCCTATCTGAGTATCATGAACAGTTTAGAAAACAGGAAAATCGTAAACAAAAAAAATCAAATTTGGTTTTATCGACTCGGCAAGTGAAATTGATTGATATAAATGAATTTTGTGTGTAGTTTCTTTATAACATTTATTCACAGTAACAGACAAGGCTTTCGAAATGTCGTTCCGAAAATTTTGTGTGGCAGGAAGACTTGCAAAGGTTGGAACCTATGGTGCCTAATTGTGAGTGACTGTGTAAGTATGTCTTTTATATAACACGCTGAATTAGATTCCAGCTTCAGTCTGCAG
Source organism: Gammarus roeselii (assembly GCA_016164225.1). NCBI lineage: Eukaryota > Metazoa > Arthropoda > Malacostraca > Amphipoda > Gammaridae > Gammarus > Gammarus roeselii. The sequence goes on from SDVV010000710.1 coordinate 15,621, forward strand.
TGAGAAATGGTCACTCGAAATCTAAATAGCGTCGGTGTATATACCATAGTCAGAAAATTATTGAAAATTTCATTCTGAAATATAAATAATATAAGTTCTGCAAGCATTCAGAAAAAAAATATATCAAGAATATGATGCACATCACCAAATAGCTTTATATATATTTCAAGATAATCGCCTTGATTTCTAACAACAAATTTGATAAATACGATGATAAGAACAAAAACTTTGAGTGAAAATTTGTATTAGATACCAGAGTGATTGCAAATTCACTTTAAAAAATTGGAGGCTCCTCTACTATTTACTATTTTTACTTTACAAAGACCTAAACTCCAGATGCACAATGACAGAACTACTGTTTTGCTGTAGGTGATTCCAATGATAAAATGTGTGCGGTGTTTGTTCACAGTGAATCAAGAGCAAATATGATAGTGTACTAATTTTAAGTTGGATTTCTGTTTACACTATGTTCTTCTTCGCTGGCTGAAATTCCCACTCTTCTGCATTTCAAGATCCATGCCGAAGTCTCGTATTCTTCCTGTATAAAAATGCTGGCGACTTCGCGGTTCCTCGTTCGCAATGGCTTGGAAAAACGTACTGCTCCTTTTCACATCACTTGAATCTGATTGCCTAGCCGGTGTTTCGCGAGATTTATTTATCCTGTGATAGCCTGCACGATATGGAAGCCGTTCCGCGAAAAGCGATCATGTTATTGATGAAATTGAGTCATGTCCGTGCTGAAAGGCTTGACAGGATTGCGCCAGTAAAAATGAGACGTTTGAAAGATATACGTCCATGTCAAATTCATCAATAGTCTTAAATAGCCGAAGATTTAATGCAGATAAAGTTTGCCAATTAATCTCCACTGTTCATACGAACTTGAACGAATTCATTGATGATGAATATTATCATCTCAAACTGAGTGATCGGTTAGATTTTTCAACGTTGCCATCATGAAAGGATATGAAAGGCGTGAAAGTTGAAGAATATTGTTGATTCATCCATCAGATATTGGTGTTACACAGTTCTGACATTCTTGCTAGATGTAGACACAGATTTCAAATCCCCTGGCATATGTACATAGCTTGCATTGGTGTGAGATTTTCTACGACACACATAACATCAGATCTCGTCTTAAATCCAAGAGCCCCCTTTCACTTGGATCTGAGTCTCACTGCTCGATACCACATTCAACTTTCTTTTTCAAGACATATTGCAATCACTCTCCTCATATCCCCTTAACGTGTGATTGAGGATTGGAATTGTTTCGCCTTCGTTCAGAGATTAAGTTCAATTGTTTCATATGAGCGCCCATCGCGGCACTCAAATGACGCGGTAGAAGAATTTTCCCCACCCAAGGTAGGGCACTATTGTCCTTAAATTTCCCTGGAACACAGATTATTTTGATAAAATGTCCATAGAGGAGTCCAGTGTTGGCACGTGAACACTGAACAAATACATTCGAAACAGAGTAATTCCGCTAAGCATGTTTGATGAGCTTAAAGACCGTCATGCGGGTTATTTTACCATTCTGGATTATTGCAAAATAGGGACAAAACTTCACAGGACTACTTCAGATTCATTCAGCATCCTTTGTATCAGTTGGCCTGACTGACGTATACAACTTGGCGTAGTGAAGTTCACGGCTCGACTACGCCAAGACCGTCCGGCCGTGTATGCCTGAATGGAAAAAGCATACATATCAAAGTTGTTGTGAAACGAGTATTTTCTGTAACTTTACAAATTGTAATAAAAGATTCTTGCGGATTTTCACCTTGATTACAAAATAATTGGTATCCAGTTTCACGCGTTCTTCCACTGGATAAAGAAATTGAAATTCAGATTTAACTGGAATCGAAACTGAAGTTTGGATTCAAAAGTGAAAAGAGGAGTTTATTATGTAACATAGGAAAGTGTCGGCAAGACTAGTATACAGTCGTCCAGTTGACTAATATATGTTCTCTTTGGATGACTAGTCTCTCAAATCTTATAGACATCTGAACTTGTGATGGATCTGAGTCTGCATTTAAAAATGAATTAGCATTTCCAATTCCCAGTTCCTACCCTCCATCGGTTATGAGCTCCCTGTATGCGAGCACTTAGTTAAATGGTCGTTCACTTCCTCAGGTACCAGATTTAAGCTCACATTTTGTGTCACGACGGATTGCTCATTGCTGCTATAGCAGTGCCAGCCTGGGCATTACTCCGGTTCTAAATACGGCATTGGTAGGCAGGCGATGGGGGTAGAACAGACACCGGAACAATGATGATAGTGGTACTGGCCAGTGATGGGGCAATCTTCGATAACATTATTGGAAGATGAGCGTTGAATTAGGAGTGAAACAACATCATCATCAATTTTTGTGAGGAGTGCTCTGCGTCACGTGCAACTTGCACAACGTGAAATATTTGAATCCTGAAACAAAATTTATATTGCAACCAGCCTTTTGTTATCAATTGATTCCATACAATCCTTTCAAAATTCAGTGATTTCATGATAGTATATCATATTGAATTTAAGTTACCAGTCTTTATTTGTTATCGAAGCTTCGGAAACATGTGAAGTGCCTAAGTTATTTATTCCTGTTTATAATAATTTGCATTAATGCGGAAATGTATTCGTTTTTTCGGTTAGCAACAAATACTCTATTTTGTTTATATTTACATTGAAGGAACTGCCCTGGGTAAAGTGCCAGATCTTCACAATTTCAGTTATCAGAAACGAGCATGTCGTTCTACCTTTGATACGACTGAAGTTGGTCGACAACCCACACCTTAACAAAATCAGCGCTATGCGATGTGGGGCAGTAAAACTGGCACGTCGTCTGAGATATAATGAGGAAACAATTAGTAAGAACGAATCGTGAATGAAATAATTCCATTGCAAATGGCGTTCATGATCCCCAATGGTTCTCACGATTCTGTGATCGCATTCAATGTATTGACGCTAGTTTTCCCCTTGATCCTTGAACCCTTGAACCACCTGATCATGCCAGATAGTGAATGCGATCATCATTTATCTTATAAACAACTTGCGTCACATGCTATTGATTTCGAAATTTTGAAGGTTGACTCTTTTCGAAAGGAGATAAATTCACACAAATGATTTCAGAGAATTTCACCCCGGAAGCGGAGTTGTTATTCAGTTTGCGACTTTTGCCTATAATATCCGAAGAAAGAATGTTATTGCGGACGGTGCAGACAGGGAAAAATTGACGTTCGGTTGGGTTCAGTAAATCGGTTTATATGCGCGTAGCATTTTTTAGTCACCTGCAATTAGATCTGATATAACCATACTATAGAGCACTAATAAAACAATGTGTCCAGCAATATGTTCTCCCAGTGAATTGAATGACATGGCAGAATTTAAAGGTTCATAAATAATAACGACCACTCGATCTGATCAAACGCTGAGATATTTTTGTCGAGTTCCCCTTTCGATTACACCTAACTGATAGTGGATACGCTGGAGGGATGAGAGAGTTTGATAAGCGTAATTTTCAATGTTATTGTGTTATTTCTTGCTACCGAGCAGCCTCAACCAAGCAGCCTCATCCATGCAGCCTCATCCGAGCAGCCTCATCCGAGCAGCCTCATCCGAGCAGCCTCATCCGAGCAGCCTCATCCGAGCAGCCTCATCCGAGCAGCCTCATCCGAGCAGCCTCATCCGAGCAGCCTCATTCCTATTAGCGCTCGCCAAGTATTATTGGTTTTTGTGTTCACGGGAAGGGTCGTACCGCGGTAGCGTAACCTGTATCTATGATATCAGTTCGAACTGTGACCATATTTGTTTTGTTAGGCAGTTGGAAATAGGTACACTAAGACATATATAGTTATTTAATTTGTTTAGAGGAAATAATTGTCAATTAAACCAATAGTCTTGTGGGACTATTTTCAACTTGCAATACAACTGTCAACAGTGTTTTCAGTTTCCTCCGTCTTCAAAGTAGCAAACAAGTCCAGAAAACATAGAGATACGAATACAGACACTTGACCGAATCAGGCTGAAGTGTGTGGGTGGTCGACGGCAAGGCGCACCTCACTCCACTCATACACTCGCACGCATGCAAGTTAGGCAATTTGGTGATAGATTGTCTGGCCATTTGAGAACAAGTTCTTTACAGCCTGGTAATGAAAGTGTTATACCCGAGTTCAATTAGCTTGAACTCTAATGAGTTCAAGCTAAGTTGAACTCATTGGAATAGACATGATAAGAGAAAATAGCGACTCTGGTTTAACGACTTTACGTTATTTGACAATCCGTTGCAGTTAGGAACTTAGTAATTGGAGTCAGGTCATTAGAGAACAAACATGCACTTCATAACAGGGCGGCAGTTCATAGATGAATGATTCTGTTGAAACAAATGTTGCTTATATGAAGATGCTATCATTATAATGTCATTAATGGGAAGACCACCCGTATTAGCGTGAGCAAGCAATAGCAGTTTGGTATCTAATGTTAGTTAGCACGAGCTACTTACAACAGGCTGGTATTGGGTGAGGGAAAGGGAATAGTGTAATGATTCTCCGCCAGAGGTCGACACAGTCTGGAGTATGTATGGGCACCCTGTATTTGTGTGTATATGTGTATTACCTCCCAATGACTACCTAGATATCATGGCCACGTGGATATGCGTGAAGCACCTTCATCATCTCAGAGCGGTTTGGACGGATAACGTCGGTCACGCGCTCTGTCGTCACAAGTCCAACCAAAGGTATTTCGTGAAAAAAATAAATTGCAACACTGTTGTTTCATATGCATATCTTATGTTGACCTTCTAGGGGAAAAAATGAGTCTTTATGTATAAACTGGCTAGCAGTCGCAATTAGGACTCTGGAAGGCGGTTCAACTCTGATCTCATGCAAGACAGATTAGTGACGGACTTTTATTTTATTTTATACGATCCAACAGTCTAACATAAAGTGAGTCGTGTGTCATGATGACTCGCACTCAATAATAAATTCTGTAAATAATGCTTGGGAATTCGTATCAAATCAACACAGCAGGCAAATACTAAGCCGACCATGCGAAAGTAATATGAGTGGATAAATTAATTACATACCTCTCTGATGAATTAAGATAATAGTGGGCCAATCTCCCAGTCCAGTAACCCGATCACGGTACCATGGCTCCATAACAGCAGATAATAGTGGGCCAATCTACCCGGTCCAGTAACATGATTTCGTAACACAATCTACCCGATCCAGTAACTTGGCTCCGTAACAGCAGATAATAGTGGGCCGGTCTACCCGATCCAGTAACATGGCTCCGTAACATCAGATAATAGTGGGCAAATCTACCCGATCCGGTAACCTAGCTCCGTAACGGCAATCTAATCGATCCAGTAACTTGGCTCCGTAACATCAATCTATCCGATCCAGTAAAATGGCTTCGGAAAAGCAATATACCCGATCCAGTAACATGGCTCCGTAACAGCATTCTACTCGATCCAGTAACTTGGCTCCGTAACAGCAGAGAATCATGGGCCCATCTACCCGATCCAGTATCTTGGCTCCGTAACAGCAAATAATAGTGGTCCAATCTACCCGATCCAGTAACATGACTCCGTAACATCAGATAATAGTGGGCCAATCTACCCGATCAAGTACCAAGGCTCCGTAACAGCAGATGATAGTAAGTCAATCTACCCGATCCAGTAACATGGCTTCGTAACGGCAATCTATCCGATCCAGTAACATGGCTCCGTAACAACAGTCTACCCGATCCAGTAACATGGCTCCGTAACAGCAGTCTGTCTACCCGATCCAGTAACATGGCTCCGTATCAGCAGTCTACCCGATCCAGTAACATGGCTCCGTAACAGCAGTCTACCCGATCCAATAACTTGGCTCCGTAACAACACCGTCAATGAATAAGTCAAACGCATTAATAGCCTTGCAATTGTTTTGTTTCGCTAAATTGTGTGTAGTTCATTCAAAACATCTCTGCATGTAACTGCATAAGGTACGTTTTAGCTTAAATTGTATTGTGTGAAACACAAGTCAACTTGACCATAATTTTCATTTGTACATGGATTTGTGGATATAGCATTTCGGGGGGTGGGGAGGGGGTGGGGGTAAATTCACTTGATATATCAAACTTTCGGGCATTTTATAGTTACGAAGTGGGTCATAGGAGCCAATAATGATACCAACATGCAAGGGTATACTCCCACGGCAGCCTTCATTTATATAATCATTGCGAAATAGATCCTCCCGCTGCAATAAATGCTACTCCAACCAAACTGACAACATGTTTAACTCAACTAAACTTGAGGCGGATACAATTCCGTTGGGCCGATTTATTTTTGAAAAAAAAACATCCGCTTCCTCTCGTGGTCTTATTTTGCGAAATCCATTTTGTCCGTGTCAACTATGCTGACACTATTTTGACCATACTTCTCTACAGGGTATGTGCTGATTTCAAAGTGCAAAATCTTTAATCCAACATAAAACGGGTTCAAAATATGAGAGTCAGCGACATGAAAACACATTTTTTTCTGAAATTTGATGAGGGTGGACAAAGCACCACTTCCAGAAAACGGTGAGTGCAATTGCAAACTGTCGTGGCTAGCTGATCACAGTTTAATGGTTTCCTGGCTGGCTGATCACAGTTCAACGGTGTCGTGGCAAGCTGAGCACAGTTCAACGGTGCCGTGGCTAGCTGATCACAGTTCAACGGTGTCGTGGCAAGCTGATCTCAGTTCAACGCTGTTGTAGATAGTTGATCACAGTTCAATGGTGTCGTGGCAAGCTGATCACAGTTCAACGGTGCCGTGGCTAGCTGATCACAGTTCAACGGTGTTGTGACAAGCTGATCTCAGTTCAACAGTGTTGTGAATAGTTGATCACAGTTCAATGGTGTCGTGGCAAGCTGAGCACTGTTCAACGGTATTGTGGATAGTTGATCACAGTTCAACGGTGTCGTGGCAAGCTGAGCCCAGTATAACGGTGTTGTGGCTAAATGATCACAGTTCATCGGTGTCGTGGCTGGTTGATCACAGTTCAACGGTGTTGTGACAAGCTGATCTCAGTTCAACGGTGTTGTGGATAGTTGATCACAGTTCAACGGTGTTGTGGCAAGCTGATCACAGTTCAACGGTGTTGTGGATAGTTGATCACAGTTCAATGGTGTCGTGGCAAGCTGATCACAGTTCAACGGTGTTGTGACAAGCTGATCACAGTTCAACGCTGTTGTAGATAGTTGATCACAGTTCATCGGTGTCGTGGCAAGCTGATCACAGTTCATCGGTGTCGTGGCTGGTTGATCACAGTTCAACGGTGTTGTGACAAGCTGATCTCAGTTCAACGCTGTTGTAGATAGTTGATCACAGTTCAATGGTGTCGTGGCAAGCTGATCACAGTTCAACGGTGTTGTGGATAGTTGATCACAGTTCAATGGTGTCGTGGCAAGCTGATCACAGTTCATCGGTGTCGTTACTTGCTCATCACAGTTCACCAGTGTCACGGCTAGCTGATCACAGTTCACAAGTGGTTCCAGTGCTCATGTGCGACTTGCATGTTCAGCAGTTAAATGACGATACAGAGACGGCCAAACTGTCTGAACTCTCAGTGGCCAAAGCAAAACCCTATCGCTTGAGGTTATTGAAACTTCACGTAATCAGATAACCATTTTTTTAACATCGTATTCCATATTCAATAGTAAGCACACTATTTATTTCCTGATTGCTTCATTATTTTTTAATCGTCCTACTCTTGTTTACTTACAGCATAGGTAGGAGTGGTGACTGACGGGATGTGTGTCAGAGCTGGTGAAAACTCCAACCAAGTGAGAGTGTGAGTTGCCCCGGCAATTTCAGCGCCGAATTGATTTCTTCAATTATTTTTTTTTATTTACCGGAGCAATAGAGTTCAGGTATTGGAACAAAGAATATAGCGTAATCGCTTACGATGGCAGCTGTTTTTACCTTATTCCATTCGTCGTTGTTTACTTTGTTTGATATGCGGAGATGATGTGGGCAGTTTATAATCCAAATAAACACATCCATTTTATTGATAACGGAATTAACGATCCCAAATAGATCATTATTTTCCGATGATACATGAGTGATTTGCGAAGATCCTAATTCAGAGTATATTTTTTGCGCGGATAGACCAACATCACACAGTGACCACTGCAACAAGTAGTGTGAAATAAAATAACAAATCGTTCATGAATACAAACATTTTCAAACGAACGAACAATATATTTGTGTTTTAAACTTAGCGTATCATTCGGAGTGTCAAAGATTTTTTTTCCTGCAAAATTAGATGACACAGTTCTAACACAAAAAATTGTTTGTCGCAACGCAATAAACTGGAAAATTCGTCGGTTATGTAATACTATAAAATTCCAGCGCACAAAATATTGAACTTCAGGTAATGAACCCTTTGAGACATTCAAGTACACAAATTTTAATCAGAACGATAGTATTAACCACTAAGTTATCCTGCTGCGTATCGATAGCCGTTAAGTGAAAAACGTCAACAATTATTTTTATGTTCCGCGTATGTTGGCTTTGCCTTTGGAGTGAAGCGGAGAGAAAACAATGGGTCATCCAGGTGGCATAGCAGACAGTAAATCTTTGGTCATGAGAGAGAAACATAAAGGCAGCTGGAAGTGTGTTTTGAGGCATCGGATGAAGATAGCTTGAAGTGTGCTTTGAGGCATCGGATGAAGCTAGCTGGAAGTGTTCTTTGAGGCATCGTATGAAGCTAGCTGGAAGTGTGCTTTGAGGCATCGGATGAAGCTAGTTGGAAGTGTGCTTTGAGGCATCGGATGAAGCTAGTTGGAAGTGTGCTTTGAGGCATCGGATGAAGCTAGCTGGAAGTGTTCTTTGAGGCATCGTATGAAGCTAGCTGGAAGTGTGCTTTGAGGCATCGGATGAAGCTAGTTGGAAGTGTGCTTTGAGGCATCGGATGAAGCTAGTTGGAAGTGTGCTTTGAGGCATCGGATGAAGCTAGCTGGAAGTGTTCTTTGAGGCATCGTATGAAGCTAGCTGGAAGTGTGCTTTGAGGCATCGGATGAAGCTAGTTGGAAGTGTGCTCTGAGGCATCGGATGAAGCTAGCTAGAAGTGCGTTCTGAGGCATCGGATGAAGCTAACAGGAAGTGTGCTTTGAGGCATCGGATGTCATGAAGCCCTGGGAAATTTTGCAAACGAGCGCCCTGAAGAAGAATGTCGCGAATAACAAATAAAACTCCAACATTTGAAAGCAATTAGAGACTAGACAGTACGTTGGATTTATATTATTACACTCCCTATTTCGTGAGCTACGAATTAACTGTATATTGAACCATTAATCATTGTTGCACTACACGATGCGATGAACATCGAACAATAATAAAAATATTGATTGATTGGCGGTGAACAAAGATCAGTTCTTATTGGGCCTGTTTTTCCGCTTGTTTGTGTATAAACGAGATTCCATTGGCTCTTCCTTGAAATAAAATCTATGCGGTTTGGTTGACAAAATTGTTTGAGTTGCTCAATGTCTCAACTGAAAAGTATCTTCTGCCAATCAAATCTCGAAGTAAGATAAATATTGAGTAATGTTCTTATAATATCAGAGAAATGTGTTAGTAAATAACTTTGGTAACACTTATTGGTTATCGAGAACCGATGGACGTGAACGGTTAAATGGTTAAACCTCGATTGTGATAATATAAAAAAGAGAGGCTGGAAGGATTTGTAAACGCGTGCAACTTCCCACTTGATATTGTTATAAATAGTTCAGTGATTCCACTACCAAACCTTGTTCATTTTCTCAGAAGATGAAACTAAAATATGAATTTGCAGAAGTCTCTGAGCTGTCCTCATTTCCTATACAAAAATGTAAATGAATGGAAATAACTTCGAATTAATATCTTATTATTGGCATTTGCTGTTTATCGAAGCTAGCCTTGACTGATTGCCGTGACGTCATTCCGTCTGCTTTCATAAAAAAATGTATCTCAGATGATTTATTTTTCAATATTAAATTATTTTGCAATGGACAGATGTTTCACTCAACTGATTATTTCAAACATATACAAACTGCCTGGTTCGCGTTTGGTCGTGATTTATTTATATTGGAAGGCTTCCAATCCCTGATCATTAGGTAATGCAAGTATTGCCTGCCAGCCAAAGGAGCCTATTAATGGGCTCTGTTAAACAAACTGAAATGTTTTATTATTGATTCCATGTTGTGCTTGATCTTGTGATGACAATAAATAGCCCACACTCTTCGACAAACCTTTGTTGAACAACAGACTATTAGGCAAATAACATTTCACACATACCACACTTTATATGAACACAAATAATATGTCATAAGTAATTTCAGCAAATGGCAAGTGAATATTATGACTTTAAAAAAAGTACAAATAATGAATCAATCAATTAATTATATTTGGTTACGTAGATCATTCCCGAAAAATTGAATATTTAACGTTCCTTATTTTATCCGTTTGAGAACCCATTGTTTGATCCCATAACTCCCAGTCATAAGCTGGAGCTTTTGTTCTTACGCATTCGATCGCCAGGAGTTCGAGCACATGCACCCATGGACGCTCCAGCGCAGATCAGGCGCTATCACGAAATTGATCATCAAACAACGCATTGTGGGATGAACATATATAAATGCTTGCACGAGCTGCGATTCAATATCCGTCGGCATATAATTCTTTTATCCGAGTGCTCGATGAAAATAATAGGAAACATATCGAAATTCTGGGTATGGAAATTTGCACAGAAGCTAATATCCGACAGGAAGAGGACTATCCGAGTGGAACTGGGGAAAATGAATAAACTGTTAATAACTGTTATTAAATTGTGATAAACTATTGATAACCTGTCAAAACAATGTCGGTTATTTCAGAAACTATTAGTATTTGTTGATAACCTGTTGATAACGTGTCGAAGACCAGTCATGATAAATATGGTAATTGATGGAACAATTAATATTCGTTGATAACCTGTTCATAACCTGCTGATAATCTCTCAAGATGGACATTGGGATTGCTGAAAATAATAACATTTGTAGACACCTGATGATAACCTGTTGAAATCATGTTCATAATCTGTTGTTATCCTGTTCATAAACTGTCATGAAGCCCAAGATAATTGCTGAGAATATTAATGTATATTGATAATCTGTTGATAATCTGTTCATACCCACTTGATTACTTTTTGATAACCTATTGATAACTTGTTGATGATCTGCTGATGTCCTGTCAAGATGAACAGTGTGATTGCTGAAGCTGTTAATGTTTGTTTTTGATGTGACATTTGCATTCGTGCTGCATCAGCAGTCATGCCAATATATTTTATACAAATTCAGTGACCTTTGGGTGGAGGGTAAGCTCTCAAAATAATTATCAGTTGACTGCAGAACGGATCTGTACAAAATTCAGAGTCAACAATGAATTGTGGATACAATGCAACAAGCCAATACTTAGCCGATCATAACTCTCCCTCGAATCCTTTGTGTCACAAATCACGTCAACCCTACCCAAGATACAGAAAATTCCATCGCAGGAAAATATATACATTTTTCCGCCTTGACGCGTCGCGCAGCTCTGAGTCTTGAGGTCCCTCCTTCACAAACAAGGTTTCGAAGGGTCATCGACAGCCCACGACGGTGTTATTCCATTTTAGTACAGAACCGATCTGAGTATTGGGATTTTTACTCAACATTGACATTTTGACATTCTACCTGAAAAAAAGCATCAAAGCCACATCGGGTCGCTATCCCTGGCTCTAAATTATTTCATAGCTAACGTCAGATCTGTCCCTTTCATCTCCGCCAACTGCCTTATCAGCCACAAATTGTTCCGACTACCTACGGTACCATTTTTTAACAGTGAACATTCATTGCGTTCCTCAGTCACACCAGCCACTGTCATATCTGCCAGTGACGTTCTGCCTAAACTCTGTTTCAGCCCACGTCAGAATCAGCCACGAGGCGTATCATTTTACTGGTTGTCACTTCAAGAAAACATTTCCTACCCAACCTAACCTAGCCCAGGCTACGTGTTTTTAACCCGCGGGCAAAGGTAAGTATTTCTGACCAGCGGGGCAAACATACGCATTTTTCTAGGGTACGTAATGCCGTTTTTTAGCGGTTTTTAATTGAAGTTTCATTGAAGTGATAACCAGCAGGTTGGCACGCCTGTTTAGGTGTAAAGACAGTGGCAGATATGACAGTGGCCGATTTGGAAGTGGCGGAAAATACGTGTGGGCTGAAACATCGTTTTGGTCGAAGGTACGTGTGATGAAAGATTTTTAGCGGTTATGACAGTGTCCGGCCATGACCCTGAGGTGAAGTGAAGTTGCGATAGTGCGCGTGTGGGGAAATAATTTTAGCGCGAACGCTGAACTCCCGCCACATCGAGTCGCTGTATAAGGTAGAGTTCCCGACTCAGCGAAAATATTTAATTCGTTCGAAAAAATCGTCGATGTCGTGCTGAAGTTTTATTTCCAATATCGAAGTATTGTGTGATGACGGCGTCGCTTCGAAGTAAATGCACTACCAGCGCTTAGTTGAGATTTTTGGTAAGCCGTTATATTTCTGATAATGATCCGACGTCAGAACTCATGCATACATTCACAATCCTTGTCAATTGTGCGCTTTTTATCTTCCTTCCCACTGATGTACATCTTTTTAAATTCCTGCATCACGTCGTCCATCCACCAAACGTTGCTCTTACTCTTGGCCTTCGCCGACTTACCTCTGTTTTCCATCCATCTTCCATCGGCCAGCATCACCAGGCGTTCGAAACACCTCGGAACAAATAAATCTGCTCTATCCTCAAAATTCCTCACAACCCCTGTTGTAATTGGTACGATGTCACCATTAATCTTATCCTCGAACATCATGGACAATTCATTTCGTTAACATTCAACGGTCTTCTCTTTACCAGTCTCGCGCCCCTCCCCCCCTCACACTCAGCAACGTAGAGCACAGTTGGCATAACTACCCTTTCACAGAACCCCTGCTATGCTTTCTAACCCAAAGTTGTAAACCCCTCATTCCCCCCACACAGAGCAACGTAGAGCACAGTTGGTGCAACTACCCCTTCACAGAACCCTTGCTATGCTTTCTAACCAAATGTTGTACAGCCCATAACACTATTGTTTGCAACCACCACTTTACGCCTTCCCTTCACTCTAGGTTTTAGCTTAGCAGCTTAGTTGACATTTGACCAGTCTTCTCCTTATGAGAGCTCTTGGGTCGCTGAATTTACCTCTATCTATTTTGCAATTATAAAGCAGATTAAAACAAACATTACAACACTTAATGGGCACCTTGCCTGAAACAAATCACGTAATCTGTAGCATCTCGTCTTCTCCGCAATGTCACGGTTACTAATCAACAATCGTGACAGCGATTATTCATGTATATTCTGTACTCCACCGGATGTAGGTCAATATAAAATCAATACTGAGGTGAATCTTTTTGAGACCTAATTTTGTCACATCTAATCTAATAGATGTTTTGTCACAATAGCAGAAATTGCTATGACTCAAAGTCTACATGAATCGCTTACTTACGAACGCATCGCAGTCACGGCGACTTCGTGATAACCGACTCCGACCATCTCAGCACATTTGCATCTGATCAAATCAAATTAAACGGTGAATACCTAGAACTAAACCTCAATACTTCTCTGCTCTTTTCTGTTGCTGGTTTCGTCTGTGGAAGGAAGATTCCAAGCGCCGTCAATGGTGGCTGCAAATCATGTATATGCACGTATAATTAGACTTTTGTATCCCAACAGGGACTGGTGTGCTATAGAAAACAGAAATACAGTCTTTTAGCTTCATATTATGATATCCATGCAAGGAGAATACATGTATGACTCAGAGGAATCCGCTTCATTTATAT